>CM042351.1:8772500-8987500 GCA_023558445.1 Drosophila pallidifrons
AACGAAAAAGACAATGTAAGAAACATAATATACCAACTAAGTAAATTAATTGAATATTTCTATTTTTCCCTTTTCTGTTTTCTTATATTTCAATGTGTTCAAAACATGACAATGTGTTCAAAACATAATTTGTCTGTTAATCACATTTTGTGAATCTTTAGCTATCAAGTATTTTTTAATAATGATACTAAATTGAGTGTATAAACTTTTTAACCCAGAGAATGACTTCACTTTTGACCTTTTCGTTGGCTATTGAATTGTGCAGCTGAAGATGATGCCAAGTTTGTTCGAGCCGCATTGTTGACCACTTTAATATAGATAACAGCTTTGGCAATCATTCGCTAAATGATTACTTGACGATGCTCCTCCCTTCCCCTCCCCTCCCCACACCAATCATCCCCTTCCCAGCCAAAGAGTGGTCAGCATCACGATGTCAATTTGCTGATTGAAAATTTATTATTATTGAAGAACTTGGCTCGCTTTTATGGGCCGCAACGTATCGAGACGCGCCCCCTTTTTGGCCAGGTTTCGAGTCTGTGTCCAGTTTTTGGTGGCTTGAACTCAAGTCAAGTGGTTGTCATGGCTGCGCTTCACTGGCGATGCGTCGCTGGCCACACCCACGAAATGGTGAATGCATTTGATTTATTGAACTATGAAACTGCTTGCCAGCAATTGAATGAGGCGATGAAATCATCGATGGGGAGAGGCATGTCTTTAGCCCTCAATCTGAATCTCAATCTTTGGATTTGTTTGCCCAACAAAAATGGATTTCTTTGGCCACTAATTTAACCGATTACTTCAGCTATTAGCCAACATATGTACATACATATGTGTTTTGGATGACAGTTTGAGCAATCGTTTTTTCAATTCCAACTCATTTGCTTAAGTGCATCTGTCGATCTCAGCGAAGCTTTAATTTATTCTTAACGCAAAGCTATTAACGTTTTTCGAAGCTGCTTAAAGCTCTGCATCTTAATTATTGTTGTAAAAGCTAGATTTTAAGACTAATTTAAATAGCAGAAATTAAATTTAAATGTATTTGAGAAGTTTAATTTAATAATTTTTATAATTTTGCCAACAAAAAGTTCGGCACAATTAAATCAACTTAAATCAATCAAGTTAATCGCGAAAGACTAAAATTACTATATTTCAAAAGAAGTGTAAGCCTAAATATATTTTTAAATTAAATTAAATTAAAAGTAAAAATTTTAAAAAATTCATCAAAAATCAAATTCGTATAAAAATTGCATAGAAATTATATGATATGATATTTTGAAACTATTTTATAGTATGTCTAAATAAAATTTTATTTGTTTGCAAAAGCATACGAAGCAAATAAGTATTTCAGTAACTTTTTCATACTATTCAATGATCTGATCTTTATCTGTTATATCCCATTTATTTTCAATTCAAGAATCACTAATTTACAACTGTTGTTGCATAGGATCTTGAATATAGAATTGGAATTGGAATGCCAATGTACATTTTGTATAGCAATCTTTTACTATAAGAATTCTGCAACGATCTTTAAAGTAATGATAAAGTCAAACTCTCTTTGCATTGTGGGGGAATCCATGAAGCGAAGTGTGATTCTCTAACCATTTTGGTCAAGTTCAAAAGGTGCTGGAGAAATGCTGAGAGAGAGCGGCTTAAAGAGGCAACCACGACGAATGGGAAATGTGAAATGGAAAATGGGAAATCAATTTTGCGCACATAAGCATGGGCGGCTGCACTTGGACAAAGGTCAGCTTTGTGACTGCCTGCGGTGGCTCAAACTGTCGGCCATAATTAAAATATTGGTAACCAATCAAAGATTTTCAATGGCAGTCGAGACTCAACTCAACTCAACTCGACACGACTCGACTCCGTTCTGCTCTGCTCTGTTATTTGCCTGCTGTGCATTCCTCGGCATCGAGCGGGGGGAGGGGAAGTGGGGAGGGAGTGTTAAAGGGGGGGACAGCTACAAATATTTGCGCACTCGTGCTGCAAAATTGCGCAAATTGCATGCAGCATGCAGCATGCAGCAACGTGGCAGGCAACAGAGGCCTGTGCCTCATAGTTTTCAGGTGACATGTGCAGTGCATCGCTCTCTCCCCTCTCTCTCCCCTCCACGCCTCTCTCTCACGAAGGATTTGGCCTGGCTTTCAGCTTGTGCGGCATGCGGCATGCGGCCTTTATTGGTTTACTTCATCAACTCGACAGGCAGCTAGTGAGTCAGTCAGTCATTCAGTCAGTCAGTCAGTTAAACATTCATTCATTCAGTCAGTTAGTCATTCAGTCCAGCAGTTAGTCCGTCATTCCGTCATTCTGTCTGCCAACCATTTGAGGCGTGTGGAAATTTCATAACGACAAACGCGACGTACTCTCGCATATCCTCTTTCCTCTTTCCCCCTCTCTCTCCACAGCCTCTTTTATATGCAATATTCAATTGACATTCACGCAAAGCATTTCGCGGCATTTTCTTTCTTTTTTTATCATCCATATATTGCCCTTTTCCCTTTCCACCGCCCGCTTTGATGTTCATTTGGAACTTCCATTTCAACTTCCATATGAGTTTAACGGTCGCAAGCTACATTTTACTTTTGTTTTTCCTTTTTGTACGCTTTGAAAATGGTATCATAGTTTTTTCCTTGCTATCTCTCGACTTTTTAGCGCCACTCCTAACTATGTGAACTCACTTGTTGGTGTAGTTCTGTGGCTGAAATTTTCAGAATCTAAAGTTCTTATGATTACATTCATTTTGCAGTGAGTTTACAGTTCAAATTTTTATAATTACAAAAAAAAAAATAAATAAATAAATAAATAAATAAATAAAATAAAAAAAAAATAAAAAACAACAAAATTTTAAATTAAACATAACATAAAATTAAAAAGAGATTAGTGGCATATAAACTCTAAAGAATGTATATAAAAGGTTCTTCGTTTAAAAATGTTAAATGTTAAAAATGTTTAAATTATTTTTCTTTAGGTTTATCCGTTTGAGTAAAAATGGAATAATATTTTTCTTATACTATTTTTCACTTGTCAACTTGCTTTCTAACATAGTTATATTATGCTAATAAAAAAGTTCTAATTATCATTATCGAGTTTTTTTTAAAGTTAGCTAAATTTCAGCACAGATTTCTAGCAACAAGACTAATATTTGTTTGTTATTTTGCAACTTAATGCAGCTATTTAAATAAATATTAAAATAATTAAATACTTTTTGATGAAATTCTGACACAAAGCTTTTTCTCAGCATAATTTTACCGACAAACAATTAATCAAGTTACAGTTGACTGTGCTCGACTGTGAGATACCCGCTATAGACGTATATATACCAAATAATATACCACAAAAATATACCGTTGAAGTATTACATTCGAAATATACCAGATTGTCAGTCAAAGCAGCTAAATGCCGATTGCAATAAGCGTTATTTGACATACAAAACTATTTCTTAAATAACTTCAACATTACAATCAAATTCTGAGGAATCACATATATTTTGGTATCACATCAATTCTGCAATAAATGTTATTTGGAATTATGAACCAAATAAAATTCGAAAAGCGTATTCATTATTCGTTAGTTGACAGCACAAACTGAACTTTCTTTGTTTTTCTTTTCGATTTCGTTCATCTTTGTGATTACAAAATATGAATGCAAAAAATTGTCTCGTCGCGTTTATGCACAATTTTTCAAATTTTTGCTGCTGCTTTTTTTTTTTTGAGTTGTTCAGTTTGTTGTTGTTGAACTTGGAGTATTAATTTACGCGAAAACGGAACAAAAGACTTGACTTTGTTGGAGTCATGAGAAGGCTCACATAATAGTATATAGACTAAGTAATTGACTTAACTAGTTGGACTAGCTGCTCTGACTAATGCGACTGATATTAATGACCTTTGGCTGACATTGAACGCTGCTGCGGCGTTTGCAGCGGCTGGAATCGGAATTGCCAGAGAGTTGACGACTATTAATTACAATTGAAATGATATTTGTAAATGCAACATGATTAATCGATGATGCGATTTTCATTCTAATTACGAACGTTTTCAAGGGTGGCACACACACAGAGAGATAGAGAGAGAGGGAGAGAGAAGGGGAGGGAGGTGGCAAACTTCATCTGCCTCAGTGGAGGGTTAAGTAATATCACTCAGACTTCAAATGAGCCTTTAGCATTTCGTTAAGTAATTTAATTTACAATTGTTTAGCTGTTATTACTATTGTGTACTAAGTACTAAGTAGTAATTATTCGCTGACAGCGATTAGATCATTTCGAACCTTGACATAATAGCATCCACTATGAGCAGACTCCACTTGACCACTTCACTTCACATTAATTCACTTTACTTCACATTGCTTTGCTTTGCTTTGCTTTGTCGGTGGCTTCGCATTCAGCTGCCACTTGATCGAATTTAACAGCTGTTATCGCAATTTGCCTTTGCTATCATTTTAATAGCCCAAAACTTATGGCAGGTGTCTTAGCTTGACATCAAATCAATAATGCTTTAAACAAGCATAATTAAATCGCAGTAAGTTTCAATTGTTTTGATACAAGAATTGTCATCAATATCGAAGTGCTTCATTCCAACTCTAATATTCATATTTGTTGAGATGATATTTCAAACACAATAATTACATCTCTTAATTGAGTTCCATTCTGCATAATAAGATTTCTTCATCTCTCTTAACATATTTCGATGTATTTCAAACTCTCAATATGTTATTTACTACGCTCTCATTTCAAATATTATTATTTATTTACCTTGACTTCATCCGCTTGACACGTGCAATTTAATTTGTAGATTCAAACATATGCAATAAATAATTATTGAAATGTATTTCGATTAGCTGACAATCTAAAGCTATCATATTAATTTGAATTTATTTCAAAATGTGTTGCTTCAATAAGAATATTTTCATAAATTGCATTAATTATTGAATGCTACAGAAAATTAATCAAAATATAACATAAATGGCTGTAAAGGTTGCTAAAGTTATTGTATCTAAATTTAAGTGTCTAAACAAAACATGTAAGAATGCTGCTTTTGAGTGTGCTTGACTTTTAGATACCCGCTTCCCATTTTAAATAAGGGCAAAAGAGTGCGGTATTATTCTTAAAATATACCAAATAAATATAGCGAAAAGATATGTATACTGAAGGGAATATTTGGTGTATTTATACGGAATGCTATATTAGGTATATTTTTATACTACTAGTAGTACTACATTCTGAATATAACATAGAGTACTTAACATAACATACCAGATTGTAAGCTAAAGCAGCTAAAACCCTATTGCAGTAGACGTTTTTTGCCATTAAAAAATATTTTTTAAATAATTTTTTTAATTTGAATATGATCGCATTCAATTTAGGAATCTTAAATACTGTATTTATTATTGTATGTATTGAAAGTAGCGATGCTTTAAAATTACAATTGTCATTTTAAAATTTTTGTTTTAAATTTATTTGCTGTCTCTATTCACATTACATTTTTACGGCAAGTCTAGATACACTTTCAATAAATTGAAATAAAATGGCTTCTAAGAATATTAAATATAATATTCTATACAAAACTACATTAATAGTTGAGAACTTTTATTCAGAAACACTTCTAACAAACGGTGTCAAATATTTATAGCTACATCAAGTATTTCTTCTTTCACTTGTCAAGTTTGCTAATTAAAATTAGTTGCACCCAATAAAAGAACTCGATTTAAATTGATTCATAAATCTAATCATTATTTGATGCAACTTCATCTATACAATATATATACATATTAATAAATCGAATACTTTGATGCAACTTATTCTAATTAGCAAACTCATCATTAGCATAAACTTGAAGTTAGTTTTTCAGTCAACGCGAGTGTTGACTGCTCTTCCTCAATCACTTTCTCTTTCTCTTTTTCTCTCTGCAGCTGTTGCTCTTATTACCGTTTGCTAACACTAATAGCACTAGTGAATTCTGTAGTCCATGGCGCACTCATTAATCGATACCTCTTGCCAGAGCAGTTGGCTTTGTTGGCCACATCGTCACGCAGCGGGCGACAAAGCCGCCAACTGTCATTAGCAACTGCTGCTGCTGCTGCTGTTGCGGCTGAGATTGAGATTGGGTTCGTTTTCCGTTATCCAAACGGATTTCGTTTGGTTTCTCCGGTTTCGCTGGTTTCGCTCCTGACTAGTTAAGAACAACAAATTGGCAAGTGCAGCGCGTGATGCGAGACGCGATGAACGACGTTGGTTGTGTCGCGTGTTTGCGCAGCAGGTTGCAAGTATGTTGCAAGTGGCAAAGACCCTCGGCTGAGGCTGAGTTGTTGTTACTTTTGTGAGAACTGTTGCAATTTGTTTGCTTTCGCTTTCGCTTCCCTTCCCACAGCGTAAATCACGCATTGCAAAGGGTTGCTTAGAACAGGAGACAAGGGAATAAGGACTAAGGACAAAGGACTCTCTGTCTCATCCCCGTGTATTGTGGACATTAGTTTGTTTATGATTAACGTGCGCTAATTTCATTCATTTCGCACTCGATGGCTGCTCTCGCGGGATCGCGCACACTTATGCTTATTGGATTTACCCAAAAACAAACACGAAAGCGGAGGGAAAAAGCGAACTCTTGAGGGTTGTGTTTGCCCAGTGCTTGTGCTATCTATTTGTTGAAGTTTCACACGAAACCACAAAATACCCTGGACAACGTTTGCCCCTTCTCCTTTTCCTTCTCCTTTTCCTTCACCTCGCTGATTGAAGTTGACTTCGAGGTGTCAAAATACGACCGTCGTTCGACCTTCTGCCAAATTATTCGATTATTGCTGTGCAGCCAGCAAAAGGTTCCCAAGCACTTGGACTTATTTGGGGCACATTTCGCTGGCGTCGAACAACTAATAATCTTATTAGAATTAATGAAGGAATTTCCAATTTGAACAGACAGGCGCCAAGTGGCAGAGAAACGAAGAGAGAGAGATAGAGAGAGAGAGAGAGCGGACACAGCATGCTTTGGCGAGTGAAAGCGATTTAATGTTAATAAGTTCTAAATGCCAATAATGCCAAGTGCCCCCCTTTTCCGCCCATCTCCATCCCCATCCCCTTCCCCATCCCTTGTTTCCCCTTCACTGTCCACAACAAAACGTCCATGCTGCGGTCTTAGGCAAAATAGAAATTCCTCAACGAACGTGCGGCTATGCGAAAAGCGAATCGAGTTTGCCCAGCAGCTGACACAGATTGTGACGAGGATGTTGTGCCAGAGAATGAGTTGAAGGATGCCCCAACAGGACACACAAAGTAGGCACTCGTGGAGCCTCACAGAGAGGGAGAGAGAGAGGAAGAGCGAGAGAGCAAAGCGAAGCAAAGCAAGTTAAAGACGCAGCTTAAAGACGCAGCCAATTGATGAGAAGCTAACAAAAAAAGCTTCAGCTACAACTTACAAATCTCAGGGAAGGATTCTTGTACAAAAATAAAACGCTAAAGTTAATCAGAATGTCATTTCAGAGCAGCTTTTTGACTATAATTTAATCATTATATAGTTCATTTAACAAATCAATAAGTAAAGCGAAAAATTGTTTAGTTAAATTTAACAAATCAATAAGTAAAGTGAATAATTGTTTATTCAAACAATAGTTGAAGTATTTTACAAAATGTGCATGAGAGATTTCTACAAATTATATCATAAATAATAAATAAATAATTTGTATTTCACTTTATTTGTTATTTAATCTTCCAATTAATACTCAAGTGAAGTATTTTTCACTCCTCTTTAAGAAAGATAAAGTCAAAGCAGAGCTTGATAGTTATTTTGGTATTTGTCATCGTGAAATCTATTCGAATTTCGTATTGAAATAAAGTCCATTTCAATAAATTGACCATATAAATTTCAATCAGTTAATGCTTAAAGCATAAAGAGAACTATTCATATTGCACATGGGTAATTCCTTGGCGAAAAAGTCTCGCGCGGCTAAGTAAGAAAGCTATAGCCGAGTGTGCTCGACTCTTAGATACACGCTAACCATTTTTAATAAAACCATGTACTGCAAATATACCTAAAATATATCGCAAAAAAAAAATAATATTAAAATATACCATATCGATATTGTACTACAATCAAAATATACCGTAGAGTACAATAAATACCAGATTGTTAGCCAAAGCAACTGAGACCCCATTCTGTATTTCTGTATTTTTTATTTGATCGCGACCGAATTTGTAGGAATCCAAATATTTGTATGTACCAAAAATCACGGCTGTGTTGTTTCCAAAATATTAGGGCGGACATGACTTCTTCTGCCTCTTACATACATAAGATATGCGAATTGCACTAAATTTGTGATATATTATACAAAGCTAAATGTTTTGTTTCTTCGAAGTTATTGTACTTTTTACTTTGCTGTTCTATGCGATACACAACATCATCTATTAAATCTAATGCAATTTATAATATTTATAAATCGTAGAATGAAATTTGCCATGTTTTTTTTGTTGCAGCTTTTCAAATGCCATGTTTTTGCACTCATGAGTTATTCACATGACACTCGTGAATAGCATTGCCAAAGCATGTGCGTCAACAAGTAATTTTGAAATGCTTCTAAATGCGCTAAGAGCTTAACTCAGAGGGAGAGAGAGAGAGAGAGAAAGAGAGAGGTACAGAAGTCAAGTATAATATTGAGTATTATTGTCAACGTCATCATCACGCTGACAACGACGATGATAATGATAATGTTGATGACGATGATGATGATGATTATTATTATTATATGAAGCGTTCAATGGCCGATTGACCCAAACACAATCGAAAGATACAGCTGCAGGTGCGTGTCATTGACAGCAGCTCACAACACAACAGCAACAACAGCAACAGCGATAACAACAACAACAACCACAATGAGCAACAACGAACAACAAGGAGCAACAACACGGCGTGTCACTGCGTTGTCATCATCATTTTCATTGATGGTAAACCAATCATTTTTCAATTATATTCACCGCTGGATACAAATTGTCTGATTTGCGTCTGCGTTTCAATCTCTGCCTCTGTCTCTGTGTATTTGTGTGTGTGTGTGTGTGTGTGTGTGTGTGTGTGTTTGAGCATTGCTCATGGCAGGCGCCATGCCTTCGTCTCTGCCTTCGCCCTGCCACGCCCACCCGCCCAACTCGGCTAACGTGTCAATTGTCAGCTAAACAGGCGAAATATTTCTGTACTTTGCAGCCGCCTTCGCACTTGGCCAATTCTTAACTTATTTCTCTTCTCTTCTTTACTTTTCCACCTTCTTTTTTTTTTTGGCAACTTAAAAATGCGGCTACATGAACAACGCAAACGATTTCGAAATGCTTCAAAAAGTTGGCTACATGTTCTCAATGAAATATTTCAAAAATCAAAAAATTCGAGCTAAGCAGAGTTCGATAGTCAAAACTGTTTCAGACTTTTCACTAAAAAAATGTTAATTATTCTAATATTATCATGGGTTTGACTGTTTTTAATTAACATTAAACTTTTAACGTAGTCAAAAGAAACATATTAGAATATTAAATAAAATAACTGATTTGATGAATTATGTATTTCTATTATAAATTCTTTGTCATTACTGTTTTGTTTTCGTAGCTCAATTCTTAGGCAACTTCAGCAAAATTAGCAACAAAAAAAAGAAAACTTCTATTATTTCCATACATCATCTAACTATCTAATACCCAAGAGTGCTTTGAGGCTCTCATCATATAATTTGTATTATCTAAAAAACGAAAGACTTTTCAATTGAATTAAAATATTTGTCAGTTGGTCATAAACATAATATATTTGATATTTGATTATTGACAACTGACAACTTGTATTCAAAAGTTTTGAAAGTCTCTCGTTTTTGAAATAATACAAATTATTTGCTGAGTGCCTCAAGATACTCTTGGATATTAAATGGTTAAGTAGTTGTATGAAAATATTATAGAAAATGAAAAATAAATAATCTACGAATATAAAAATATCATTTACTCGTATATATTATGTATTATTGAATTTTGAATAGCATATTGCTGTGAAATGCATTTTATTGATTTTTTCGAAATTATTTTAATTGTGAACATTTGAATAGAAGATGAAAAAGATATTGCTACCTAATTTAATTTTGTTGGTTATAAACATTTCCATAGAAGATGAAGAATATATGGCTAGCTGATATAATTTTGTTTCTTATGAATATTTGAATAGAAAACGAAGAAGATATTGCTAGTTCAATTGATTTTGATTCGATTGCAACACTCTTGAGCCGATTAAGCTGTGCTTTATCTCAGTTAAGTTTGAGATTTCAAACGATAAGAAAGTGTATTTCGAATTTGTTGCACATTGTTGTCTCCGAGTTGTCACTTTAATAGTTGTTCTACGCGTTGCGTGTTGTTGTTGTTGTTGTTGGGTTTTTTCTTTGTCGCGACAGGCAAACCAATTGGCGTGTCAAACGCAGCCAGACGAGGACGCCGCGTGGCGCCACGCCTCCAAATTGCAACAGTTGATAAAGTGCACAACTTGGCAACTTGCCTCCAAAAGAGAGAGCGGGAGAGAGAATGGGGAGTCGCATCTCAATTGATGACTGTGCTTGGCTCTCTTGGCATGCTGTGACCATTATTAAACCATAATTCGTTGACAATTCTTCAATTACTGCGGCAGGTAACGAGGAGGCTGTGTGACAAGGCTCATTGCGACAGGCAGCAGCAGGTTGCACCACCACCAAAAGTAGACAAAACAAACAACCACTCAAACACTCCCTCCCCAACTCCCCTTTCCCTTCCTTTCCTTTCCTTTCCGCTTGTTGCCCCCATTCCTACCCCTGAGCAAAGCGATGAATGTTTTCTAATCTATAAAATTAATTTTGTCAAAATCTTGTTGCGCCTTGTTGTCGAGTGTTGCTGCCACGCCCCCCACCATCCTCCATCCTTGCTTAAGTAGATAGCGGAAGGAAGAAGAGGAAGAGGAGGAGGAGAAGGAGGAGGCAGCTCCCTGGGGAACACACAGATTCAGGCTGAGAAAATTGTAAAATATATTTTACGCTGTAAAATTTGCGATGCTGGAATCGAAGTTGGAGTTGGGAGCGAGAGTCTTGTGATGATGGTTGACTGCTTTTCCATTTTCCATTTTCTTTCACTAATCATCAGCAGCAGCATTGAAAAGCGACCGCAAGCTTTTGGCTTTGCTGCTGTTTGTTGCAAATTAGCGTGAAATGCGATTTATAATGTCAATTGTATGGACTACATGCATATAGTATATATATATATATAGATATTGAGACGTGGATTTCACGCAGCTTGGCCATAATTGAAAAATATGCTCACAATACGCGAACACACACACAGACACACACACACATACACGAAGATGAAAGTGTGGATTAGTTGCGTGCAAAGCGGCGGCAAAATACAGGAATTTCCTTTCGCACAGACAAACTCATCAATCAATGGCCCCGCCTCCATCTCCTCCTCCTCCTCCTTCCCCTTCCCCATCGCCACTCTCTACTCTCACTCCATCCCTTGCTAAACTGGTTCCGTTGCCTTGTGCCATCAATCAAAGCATGGCTAAAAATGCTTGTAAACTATTTGCTCTAATTGCATAACGAGGCCGCGCCTAATTTCCAAGACCAGAGTTGCCGCCACTTCCGCAGGTGGCGCAACCCTTTGGCAACAGCAAATGTCAAAGTGTTGTTTGTATTATTACTACTACTATTATTATTATTATTATTATTGTTATTTTAACAAATGGACAACACAGTTTGCAGCTGGACAGCCGGAAGGAAATTCGTTAACGAACTAAAGAAATGGTCAACGAAAATGCTGAAAAACTGCTGAATATTCACTCTGCTTACACAGAATAACAAGAAGCAAAGAGTTAAATGCATTAAAACGAAGTTTAAATACACTTTCTTTAAAGAGAAAAAAAGAAAACTAAAGTGAGAAGAAAAAGAGAAGTGTAGTTCCTAAGGGAAGTTCTTAAGAAAATCTATATCAGCAATCAGTTAACTTAGCTGATCCAATGAACGTTATAATTTAATTTTATTATTTAATTAACAATTCTGCCAAATTTCAGCAACGTAATGCAGTTGACAGCCGAGTTCACATAGTTAGTGAGAAAACCTTAAATCAATGGATAATCAAAAAAGTCATTATGTATAGTCTTGATCTTCAAAAGCTCATAATGAGTATTCTTGAAGAATTCTAAAATAAAGCAGACAAGTTTATTGAATAATTACATATATCGGAACTATCATTCCTATATTAGGTACTAGCATCATATACATACATACATATGTTATCCGATCGAAGCTCAGATATGTGTCAACTGTATTATATTAAAATATCAATTCTACCAAGTTTCAGCAAGCTAACTTAACAGACAGCTGAGTTCGCATAGTTAGTGAAACAATCCGAAAAATAAAATAATAAATACGATATCATCCAACTCAACAGACCTAATTAAACTATCAAGGTAGAGTAAGTAATAAATAGTATACCATTATTGAAATAGGCCAAATTTTAGCTAAATCTCAAAGCTCCTAAACTTTTACCGAAATTATAAATAAATATCTTGAGCTTCCACTCAAAAGTCATCCAAGTAATAAAAAAAATATCATATTATTTTCAAAATAAGTAAAACATTTGGCTAAACTTCCACTTAAAAGTCGGCAACACATCTCAGCACTTTTGTCGAAACCCGCCCTCAAGGTAAGTGTATTATAATGATGATAATAACGATGTTAATGTTGATATTGTTGATGGGGCCAAAAAAAGGGCTTGGCTGTCTAAGCTTGGCAACTGCTGTCAGTCAGTCAGTCAGTCAGTCCGTCAGCATTTTGTGAAACAAGTAAAAGTGAGTGAGTTTATTACGCTTTGGATTTTCGTATTCAGTTTCCGTAAAATGCATTCTATGCAATTGTTGGTGTCTGTCTTCCGAAATTTCACTTAATTTAATCACGCCTCTGTTCATTAATGTTGCTTCTACAGAAGCTGATTTTGTATAGGGTTGAGAATAAAATCTAGTTCTATAGTTTGTTGGGTTTGAAATTGTTGCCTGAAGTCAAAATTGCTGGTGGATTAATTTGTATAACAAAAAAAATGTTATTTTGATCCAAATTTTTGCTGATTTTTAAAGAATTGTTTTGACGGTAAATAATAAATAAAACAGACAGATTACATTTGAAAATTACTAACTCCACAAAAAAAAGAGTATTCCCTATGCCTAAAAATATGTAATGAAATGAAATAGAATTTACGTTTTTAAAAATTACGTTGATATGAATGTTAGTTAAATTGTAGAGTAATCTTTGAGTGATACAATTAAAGCATTATTTGGTTTATAAAAACTGATATATTTTAAATAAAAAGAAACTTAAAATACAATTTTTGTGAATTATTGCCTGTTAAAAAAATTAAAAAGTATTTTCCCAATTAAAAATATTTTATATTGAAATGGAAAAGAATATTCCATAGATAAAAATGTGTTTCAATGGAAAATGTATTATTTAATGAAAATTAATTTATTTGAAAAAGAAACTTCTTTATTTAAGGCAGATAATTTCTACTGAAATGTAATACATTTTTGACTAGTTTGAATATCGATAGTTACGTGAATGTTTTAATGCTACAATTACGATGAACGAGTTGGGATAATAAGAGAGTGAGAATAGTAGCTGACGAAGCTATAAATGGTTACACAATCGATCGTCAGCCTTATAAGGCGGCCTCGACAGTGCATTCAACTTGTGGCAAACTCAAGTGGCAGCTACACAAATCGATTGACTGTCAAATGAGTAAAACTCCCAAAGCAGACTTTCCTTAAACTCGCGATCATTAGAGCGAGACAGGGAGTGAGCGAGAGGGAGAGGGAGAGGGAGACAACATGTGGTTCAGTGACACAAAACTGAGTCACAATAGACTAACGAGACTCGTGAATTACATCAAATGATAAGTCTAATTTAGCAAACAGAAATTTTGGTTAATTTGCAGAAGCCTTTCACTTTTTTTAGAGAGGGATGAGCAGGAGAGGGGCAGCAGACACTAGAGGGGGTGGGGGAAAGGCATTTCAAAATATAATTAAAAAGGTGTTATTATATTTTCACGCCTCGACGAGCGACTGGCAACTCGAACAACTCATCGTCGAAACTAGAGAAAGGGCGTGAAAGAGAGCGAACAACAGAGAGATAGAGAGAGAGAGAGAGCGAGAGAGGGAGAGGGAGGAAGAGAGAGGGAGAGGGAGGAGGTAGGGACAATGGCTAAAACGTCAACGACTCCGAAACCGACGAATTATTTGCAGAATCATCAAATTAAAGGTTTGATGTTGATTTTAACAAGCTGCGCACACGGCACACCAAGGCAAAGGGGGCGAGATAAGAGAGGAGGGAAGAGAGGAGGGGGGCGGGGATTGCAAGTGAAAAATAAAATATGGAACTGGAGTTTTGAGCTGCAACTTGCGAGTCTGTTGTGTGTGTTGTGTGTTGTGTAGTCGCTGCTGCTGCATGCATATCGAATGCCAAAACTGTCAAGTCATGACCCCCTCCCCTGCCACCTTCCCCCTCCCCATCCCCGCTCTTAGCTGACGATGAGCAGTCGCCGAGTGTCTGTATAATTTTCGTTCGTTCTCTCGAATTGGCTGTCATAAGTTTTGAGTAGAAAATTGGTGTGCAACACACACAACGGGCAACAACAGCGAAAAAAAATCTCAGATAGCAGTTGCCGTTTGTTGTTGTCAAGTGTGGCACAACAGAAGGTGAAGCAAGCGAGTGAGAGAGTGAGAAAAAGGATTTCTTGATTGCGATAATGAGTTATACTTAATTTCCAAAACAGATCGAGACAGAGCGAGAGAGAGAGAGAGAAGGAGAGAAGAGAGAAGGTGCGACAATTGAAACAGCAGCCACTTGAGAGCTGACGACGCATCGTCGTACTCGAACCCACCTTGAGGGTCGCCTCCAAGTGCTGCCCGCGTCCCCATCTCCTCCTCTATCTCCTCCTCCATCTCCAACTCCATCTCCATCTCCATCTCCATCTCCAACTTCAACTCCATCTGCAGCTCGAAGAGACTTACGACTTTGCGATTTAAATAGATATGAGCTCAAAAGTAGCGCTGATCCTCTCAACTCTGACGCATGACAGCGGCGACAGAGCGAAAGAGAGCGAGAGAGACAGACAGAGAGGGAGCGAAAGAGAGGGGAAAAGGGGAATTGCCCACTGCTCGAATGAGTGGAAGAAAGATACGGTTTATGAAAGCAACTTGAGAGATTAACAGAGCTTTTGTTTCTGCAACGAGCTGCTGAAAACAAAAGAAGAGAAATGCAAAAAAAAAAAAAACAACTTGGGAACGATCAAGGTGAAAAGAAACAAAACAAATTTCGGGAACGAGCTGCGACAGATAAATTTAAAATTGCTTTAATTTTATGACAAATATATATATAAATAGAATATATGTAAATGAAGTATACAATAAAATAAAATAGTAAGAAAGGAAGATTGTAATATTATATATACAATGAAAAAGCAAAACAATTAAAACAACTAAATTAAGCATTGGAGTTAAAATGAAAGTATAAAGATTTTAAAAAAGACAAAAGAAAATAATAAAGAAAAGAAAGATAGAAAAAATATAACAAAAAAGCAGAAATAATGAAAAAAGCATGGAATAATCCATGAAAAATTCACATATCATATTTTGGGAAGTAAAAACTAAACTAAGAACTAACTAACTAAAATAAATGAAGGGATTTAATTAAAAATATGAATTACAAAATAAAAAAATAATAAAAGTAGAAAAAAAATATATGTATGTAATATATGCATATGCAGAATGGAGAGAGTGAGAGAGAGAGAGAGAAAGATAGCACATAATAAGAGGAAAACTCTGTATATTCTATATTTATTGCATTGAAATGGAATCAAATTCAAATTCGACTGCAACTGCTTCGATTTTCCACAGCTTCTTTTCATCCATCACTCTTCCTATTCCGCTGCCATTTACACAATAGAAAGGAATGCTTCTAATCAAATAAAACCCAAAATATTTTGATGCCCAAAGTGAAAAAGTGGAATTAATTACTTTGTTATAAACTTCCCGTTCGACACTTTAAAAGCGGATCGCGGCGGCGGCATTCATTTTGGGAGCGTATTTGTGGGTTAATTGTGGCAACTCTGATTATGATAATGATTACGAGCATTCAATCCGGAGATCGCGCGACTCAACGCAACTCAATAAACTTGTATTCGAATACGTATTTATTTTTGTAGAGCAGAGAGCCACAACACACTACAATTTTTGAATTGGTTAATTGGTGGATGGATGGTGAGCGAGTACTCGCAACTCGAACGCGAACTCATACAGGAAATCTATTCATTCAAACATTTCGAATGACTAATTTTTGGGTGTCCAAACACTTGGCCAGCTTCTTCTCACACTCGGCCCCAATCAAATGTGTAATAATAATAACAATTTGTGAGTGAGCGAGCGAGCGAGCGAGTGAATCAGTTGTGGGTGTTGGAAATTGGTTTGGTTTCGTTTCGTTTCGTTTCGTTGCTTTCGATTCGGACTTTTTTTCTTTCTTTCTTTCCTCTTTTTTGATTGTTGAGTTTCCCAAGATCTCCGACGATGCTCAAGCCGGACGATGGCTGAGCTGAGGATAATGTTTATTGAGTAAATAATGCATCGACAGTCGCCTCGTTTGATTTGTCATGCGATAATTACGCTTTTCAAAATTCGATAATAGGCCTCATTCAATCGATTGCCCTCCCTTTCCCTTCCCTTTCTCCACGCTTCTCGCCACTGCGAGGTGATCAACAAAGATGTTCACGTTGATGATGACAGCACTTGGATGATGATGATGATGATGTTGGTGATGATGTTGGGAGAGCAGCTTGTTAGCGATTGCTCTAATTGTTTGATGAGTTTTCATTTGCTTTCAATGTGCAACACAACAAAATTTGAGCAAAAGCTGTTTTTTTTAATTGTGCTCAAAAATTCAGTTGCTTCTTACTCGGTGTGCGACAAGAGTGATCGATAACATAAGCTAAAGATACCAAATTGAATTGACATATTCACAAACTAAGCAAATAATAATAATCAATAATTGATAAGGGGATATTTGCAATTGTGATCAATTTAAGTGATCGATAACATTATCGATCAATTGTAAGCTAAAGATACCAAATTGAATTGACATATTCACAAACTAAGCAAATAACACTGCTAAGCAGTTAATAATCAATAATTGATAAGGGGATATTTGCAATTGTGATCAATTTAAGTGATCGATAACATTATCGATCAATTGTCTACGCAAAATAGCGAAAGAATGAAGTTTAAGGGTTTCATAAATGTTATTTACAGGGATTTGTAATAATGTAGATTAAAGCTGAGATGCATTTTAATACATTTGAGATAAAATGATTAGTCATCGATACATTTTAATAAATGTCAGTAATCGATAAAACAAGCTCAAGAAATCAAATTCGATTGACATATTCACAACTTAGGCAAATAAGTTTTTAAGTCATCTAAATTATTAATAATCGATATTGATAATCGGATATTTGTACATTTGCTAAATTCGAGTGATCGATAACATTATCATGTCTAAGCGTTAAGCTGAAAACCTGAATAAAAGGTACATAGAAAAATTAGTCATTCCTTAGACTAGTTTCACATTTGTTAACTTATATACACAATATAAAGAACGAAATTAACTAAATTAATTTCATTGCTTTTAGTTATCGATATAATGTAATAAATTTGATCTGAAGTTACAAAATAAACTATCTGCTGCGATTATTTAAGATACGATATATTTTAGGAAATTTTAACTAAATCGATTTCGCTGCCTCTGGTTATCGAAATCAATTTCTTTAATTAATCGCAATTTCGATAGGAATTTCTAGTTGAGCGCGCTCTTCTTCTACCTAGTCAACTCGACTCACACTTGACTGGCCAATGACGCAAGCTTACCGCATCACCCTCTCCTCCCCCGCTCATCGAACTTCCATCAGCTAGCAAACGGATCCGCAACAGTGCGAAATCCGTTTGCGCCATCAGCTGAAGCGTTAAGTGTTTAACAAGCTACTTTCCCACTTCAAAGCACCCAACAGCAAAAAAAAAAGTAGCAACAACAGTTTTTTGACTGAAATAAAAAGAAACCAAAATCGCTCGAAATATTTCGAGATGATGAATTTGCCTGATGAGATCTAAATGAGCGAACGCTCTGTGCTCATTTTGCGCTAATAAGTCTACAACAACAACTCGGAAAGACACAAAGAAAGAGTGAGAGAAAGAGAGAGCGAAGAGAGGAGAGAGGGAAGTGCGTGCGTATCGAGCGCCTTTGGCGTGGGTCTTAGCTTCGCTGGATATGTTTCCGATACCCTATAATTGCTCCCTTGCCAACATTTTCTGCAGTTTAGTAGCAAAATATCAATATATCTTAAAGCCACGTTAAATTCTTCCTTTCAAAGCTAGATCGTTGATATTTTAAATGAGTTTGACTTAAAGTACAAAGCTGATATTCTGAAAATTTCAGAACAAACGCTGCTACAAATCGTGAGTTATGACAGCTGCTATGTGGAGGTAAAATAAGTAAAAGTTTCTTGCACTAATTTCTAAGATTTTTCACAATTTAGTGAATCACAAAAGATCAGTTTCAACACAGAAATTATTTAATGATATATTAGGCACCGGGTATTACAGGGTGTTTGGGCTGTCAGTAACTTGGATGCTTGTTTTACGAACTGCGTAAAAATCATTATCAACGTGCGTCCGTGTTAAGCGACGGGTGAAAACAGTGGAAAACAAGGCGAAGGTCACGTTTTCGCGCTGTGGGTGGCAAATGCGAATGGAATATCCCTCTCGAAATAAATAACAAACAAAAACGCAGCAAATTAATAATAAAGCAGGGCAAGAACAGCTCAGAAAATGTGAAAAGCGACCACCGGACAGGCGAACAAATCTCCTTCCCCCCAAAGAAAAAAAAAAAAAAAACAACAAAAAAATGCCCGCAATCCCTTGGCAGCAGATTCAGCAGCCGCTAACAGTCGGATAATTGCGACAATGTTGCTGCACTTACACGTGTCATCAGCATCATCATCATCATGATCAGAGTGTGAGAGTATCATCATCATCGTAATCGTGATAATCAGCGAGTGCCACTAACTTGTTGTTACACACTTGCCAAAGCAATTGCAACCCTTGAAAGGTCTCTCACCCCTCGTTCGCCCAACTCTCAACCCTCAGCTTCTTTGGCGCTAACCACACACACACACACACACACACGCACACATTGTTGTTGCCATTGACTTTTACATGTGTTTCCCAGGACCCGCAACACGAACATCAATTGGAACAAACCCAAATCCCAATTTCCCTCATGTTAATGCTCTTGTTGTTATTGTAATTGTTATTGTTTATTATCTGACTGTATTCAAATAATGCGCAGCCCTTTATTGAATTCGCTTTGCCAGTCTATTTGAATTCGCATTTAAACTACATAAATTTGAGTTCATAAATCATTCGGAAGTTTCAGTTTTGTAAACAGTTTTCAAACAAAGTTAAGAGTATAAAGAAAATAGATTTGAGAACATTTTACTAAAGTCAATTATGTGAAATACTATTAGAAATTAGCATAGCCTAAGATGCTTTACGAGTATAGAAAATACAATGAATAGATTTGAAAACAGTAAAAAGTAAATTAGAATTACTAATAAAGTATTGAAATATGCCTTATAGGAAATATAATAAACAGACTTGAAAACAAGAAAGAAAGCTACAGTCGAGTGTTCTCTACTCTGAGATACCCACTACACTTCTCATATTCTACAAAAATACTAAAAATATACCAAAACATGTCGAAGATTAAATACCCTTCTATCCTATGGGTAACGCGTATAAATATGATATTTATCTATCTTTTAATACATTTTTTAATATCTTTTTTCAATTGAAATAAATAGCACTATTGAGCTTCAAATTGAATAGAATTATTGTTACTATAAATGTATGAGGCATTGATGTGACTAACGGAATAATTAAAACTTGTTATTTTTGTACTCAAGTTAATTAAAAATATAAACTTAGAAAAGTGTATATCTTTGTCTGTTGCTAACATGAAAATATTCTTTAATTTAGATTAACTTCGAATCTCACAAAAACGTAAAACTTATTGAGAGAACTAAAATAGAAATTCAATGATATATTTCAGACAAATATTCACTGCAAATTAGAAAGTATTTTAAATGCACGTGAATGAGTTGACAATTGATATTTACATGTATTCTTGAGTACTATCGGGAATTTATATTATATTAATATTTTTATAGCCATATTATTATTTATATTGTTTTGAATCGTATAAAACAGATACTCCAATTTTCAGAAGCAATTGTCTAAATTATTATGATTTTGGCGCTTGAATCTTGAGAAAACTGTTAAAATTGAAATAAAACATGGAAAAATAAATCGAGATGAATTTACGAGATCGAGTTTTCAGAAGTCTGTTTAAAGTAGAAATAAAATATGCACAAACAAATTGAAATCCCGCTTATTGATTAAAGATTAGTTGGCAATTAATACGTAAGTACTGCGTATGTATATGGGCAATAATTTTAGCTGCAGCTTGAGTGGCATTTGGAGTTGCGAGTTGCAAGTTGCATGCTGCAAGTTGGCAGACCAATTGGAGACAAAGCCACCCACTTGCTTCTGCCTGTTGTTTGGCTGTTTGCTGTTGTTGTCGCATTTCCGCTGCATGCTTTTCCGGGAATTCACAAGTATAGAAAATTAAAAACCACTTATAGCATCAGGCTGCCACACATCCACACACACACACATATGGAATAGACGCGGGGTCTATTAACATAGCCAGGGTTGACATCCAAAATGCCGTGTGGCAAAGAGATGGGGCTGGAGTAGGTAATACAATACGAGAGAGTCAGAAGAAAAATAAATGAAGAAAAAAACACAGTCGAGGCAACTACTTAAAATGCAATTATATGCATTATTTGGCTGTTGTGCGAGTAATTTTTATTTTTATACAAAAATACGCAGAATATTACAAGAAAAAAAAAAAACAAAACCAAAACGCAACGCAACGAAAAAAGAGGAAAATAAAAATGGAAGACGACGACGATGACGTTGAGAATGAGAATGAGAATGTGGATGAGGTTGAGGTTGAGGATGATGATGATGATGACGATGGCAACCGCCAAGTATTTAAATGCCCACCTCAGCTACTAATTATTACCAGGAAAAACGCTTGAAATTGACGTTTCATTTTGGTTCGGCGGGGCACGTCAACACCAACAAGTGGAGAGCGAAAGAGAGAGCGAGAGAGAGAGAGAGAGAGACAGAAAGAGAGAGGTAGAGTATTCTTCTTGTAGAATCTTAAAGAAAAAGGGTGTGAGGTCCCGCAGTTGAAGCAAGGCAAAGCAAAGCGTCGGTGTCGTGATTATGCACAACCCAAGAAATGGAAACGAGAATGAGTTTATGTGAAGAAGAGACGATCAGAAGACGATCAGTTGAAATGCAGTCGCTCCAGTCGGTCCAGGGTCGAGCCACTCACTCGAGCAAAAAACTCTTCAACAGATTAACGCACTCGAGAAATTATAAAAAAATAATATTTTTCTTAGAACTGATACCATTTTAAACGAATTGGTACTCGACTCGCAGTGTCCGACTATACGAGAGGGGGCGGGGGGGAGACAAAATGAAGAAGCAGCATGATGATCTTGCGATCGCGATCGCGTTCAAGATCGTCGAGATCTTCAGTTCTCGATCAGCTACAGTAAATGCATGTGAAAATGCAGTCCAAAGGAGTTGACAAGCTGATTGAGTGCAAGCTAAAGAGAGAGAGAGAGAGAGAGAGAGAGAGAGAGAGATCGCGAGAGGGAGAGAGGGAGATCGATCGAAAGAGTAACATGATCGTCGATCGTCGTCGGTAGACGGCATTGCGTCAAGTGGCAGCATTGCGGCGAGTCGACATGTCTGCCACAAGTCTGGCTGCTGGACTCGAACCTCAACTTCGAGTTCGACTGCAACGTCTACTGGTCGATTCGGTTTCGGTTCCCATGACCACAACTCTTTTTGGAGGCTGCCAATCGGGCTGCAGCTACTCCAAAATAACAGAAAAGAAAAAAATAAAGAAAAGAGATGCAAAGCAAGGCAAAAAAAAAAAAAACGAAGAATGACGATTGCACATTTTGGTCAAGAAAACCTTCAGAGTGAGTTTTGCTGGGCGGCCATTTGTTGCATGGATTGTGTGTGGAGTGTGTGGAGTGGATGTTCATGCCCCAAAGACGCAGAGTCGCCACTTGAGTAAATTAGTTTCGTAGAACTTGTAGGCTGTTGGATCGCGCATTGTTTGACTGCCCCCCTGAAGCTGCCACACAATTGAAATTAGTGTCTCTCTCTCTCTCCTTCTCTTTCTCTCTTTCTTTCTTTAGCTGGTCTGTCTGAGGTGAGCTGAGCATGAGAACAGCTTCTTCACCATGTCCAGAGTTTTGCGAGAAACGCAAATATGTTTGCTCCCATGCCAATTCAACAATGATCATGCTGCCAATTGCAGTTGAAGCTCTGTGTGTCTGTACCTCGAAATGAGGCAAGCAATGGGGCAAAGTGAAATGAATACTTAGAGTGCAAGACAGTTCAACAGACAGAGGAGAAATAATCAGGTAAAATAATTAGAGAGTAATGCAGCATATGTGAATTGAAATCAATACTTGAGGCAAGTCAAAGGTGCTTCGTATTAGCTGTGAGAGTCCATCAAATCTAAGCAACTATTAAGATAGATCAAGCTAGATATTTGAATTTAAATCAAGGTGATTAAAGCGACTCTTAAAGTTCATTCTCCTTTACCGATTTCTATAGCCATTGTTATTCCGAAAGCAGTGAAAGCTTGTGAAATGCAAATCGGAAACTGGCAAAAAATGCAGAAGACGCAGAGTTGAATTTTGGGTTGCAAATTATTCACACATAAATGTGTAATTACCCAGACATGGCACAGCACACATACTTAGCCAGACACTCACACATACACACACACACACACACACGCACACACATACAGACACACACACACATACACAGACTGCTGGCAAAATTGGCAAAAAGTTCATTTGGCAAAAGTTGAAGCTCTGCTTTTGTCTCTCGACTTCTATCCGCAAGCGTGCGAGTGTGTGTGTATGTCTGTGTGTGTGTGTATGTGCATGTGTTTGTGTGTGTGGGCAGTGGGCGTGGCTGCTGTTGCTGGCATGGAAAATTAACAATTTTTCAATTAAAATCAATACCGAGTGCTTTTTTCGGTTTTGTGAAGTCAACTGCAGGCGAACGAAACGGAGAGGCGACGGAGAGCAAAGGGTGGGCATGGGCGTGGGCGTGGCAGTGAGGTTTGAGGGTAATCTACAGCTGCACATGATAGCACACTGTCTGTGTGAGTTTGTCTGTGTGTGTGAGTGAGTGTTGTTGTGCACATTTCATGAAAATAGCTTAAGTGCCTGAAAGTATGCAACACAAGCGGAGAAGGAGAAAGGGGAGAAGAAGGAGTGAGAGTATAATTGTATGTATGTGTGTGTGAGTATGCTTGCTTAGCTTGCATATGTATGTGTATGGGTATGTGTGTGTGTATGTCTAGCTGCTGTTGTTAGTTTTTTGGGCGCCGTTGCTGTCATCAAGTAAAATTTCTAAAGCTTTTTTGCTGGCAAAAAGAGCGGGAAAGGGAGAGAGAGAGAGAGACAGAGAGAGAGAAAGAGAGAGAGAGAGAGAGAGACACACAGACGCACAAATAGTGCCGTTATTTTGCATGACATTTGCAGACTCTCTATGGATGTGTGTGCTTTGGGGTCGTCGTCGTCGTCGTCGTCGTCGTAGTCATTGCGCTCGTTTGGTCTTTAGAGTATTTTGTGGTTGTCTAACTGTTGAGCTGTTACACCAACAACGAGTGTGAGTGTGTGTGTGTGCAGCTAGTGTTGCTTACAGTCATGTGGGTGTAGTCAACACAGAAAGGGAAAGAGAGAGAGAGAGAGGGGGAGAGGGGAGACGTAGTGACAGTCGTTGACTATTTGCGGGCACCGCAAACAACGTTAAATGCAAATTTACGCCAAGCATCGTAGTCCATAACCATCAAGCTTCCCTTTTGCCTTCCCCCTCTTGTCTGCTGCTAAGCAACCCCCCATCCCCCTGCTGTGCTGGCGCTGCTGCTGGCAACCCCCAAAAGACTCTTCGTTCCCCCCCAAAACTGTTACACACAAAATGGCCGTACTTTGGCGCCATTGCCTTAGTTGTTGTGGATGTGGAAGACTATTGCCGTTATTGCCAAGTGCGTAAGAGAGAGGTGAGAGCGAGGGAGAAGAGTGAGGAGAGAAAGAAAACGAATAGACAGAGAGAGAAAGACAGAGAGAGGAGTCCAACTGAGACGGAGACTGCGGCCAGAATTGAAGTGTTAGTTGTAATGCTACTAATTGGACTCGCTTTTAGCAACATTCTCCCTTCCTACCTTCTCCCCGCTCCGTCCGTAAGAGCTCCTAGGAGAGTGCCCACTCAACCCCTCTCTCTCTCCATCCCTCCACTTACTGTGTGCAAAATTCTATAATTGGAAAATTTTACACACTCGAAATTCAATTTGCAACTACGTCTTTAGTATGAGCTAAGTAACTAAGTGGAGTGCAGTATTAGCAAGAGCCGCAAGGAGAGTCAAGTCAAAAACGAAAGCAATGCTACAGTGGAGGTTTAGAGAAGTAGAAGCGGGTAAGGGGGTGAGGCGCAGTGTTAAGTGGCATGACTGCAAAGACAACTGCAAGTTAATAAATTTGCTAGCATGCGAGGTAAGTAATTAAATTTGTAATTATTGTGAAAAACAAACAGTTATCAATAGTGGATTAAATAAATCGATAAATATTATAATTATTATAAAGCAAACATTTATCGATAAGTTATTACATATATCGATAAACGACAAATTATGGCAAGAATTATAATTGTAATCGATAAATAATTAAAAATCAATCATCGAAATGTTTTGACATTAATATCGATAACAATCAGTTATCGATAAATCAAATAATAGTAATAATATAATACAGAGTTGAGGTGCAAAGTTTACTGAGGAAATGTTAATCGATAATGAAATGTTGCAATGCATCGAAAACAAGAAATCGACAAGGAATAATCGATCATTACATTATTGTCAAATTAGGCAAGAAATCGATAAAAGTTTCCTATAAGTTTAAAAAGATAAGATTACGAGTATAACCACAACAACTCATTCAATACTATATACAAATGTAATGAATTAAAGTTCAATAATTCTGGCACATCTTTGTTTATCGATAAATTTATAAACCACACTTTATCCAATAAATTTGAGGTATCGATTGCTAATGCGTAGATTCCAGCACATGCGAAAGTAAAGTCAAGTTCGAAGACGCAACGTGGACTGCGTTGCCTGCAAAGTCAAGACGAGACAAGACGAGTTGAGTCGCAGAGCTAAGTGCCTGGGCACTTGAGGCGGCTCCCTGCCATTAGCAGGACGAAGGACGCGGGACGTAGGACGCGGGACGCGGGACGGTTCAGTGGCCCGTCCCAGTTTCGGTTCCGGTTTGAAATCGCTGTCGCAAGTGGCTGCCTTTGGTTGCGTCTTGCGTCTTGCGTTGCCGCTTCTCACGCTCGACAAGAGAGAGAGTGGCGCACTCGATGCGGGTAAAAGGGCAAAAATTCGAAAGCAAGCCGAGAGAGTGGGGAGGTAGGGAGGCGCAGAGAGGGAGACTATCGACTAACCGCGCCATAATTACACACATTTTCCCCTATTTTTGTTGTCTGATTCCTTTTGCTAATCAAACACAAAGCGCGAGCGAGCGAGAACGAAACGCACAACGAAGCCATCGAGTGAGAGAGAGAGAGCGAAAGAGTGCGAGCGAAAGCTTTTTAAGGGTGGCAATTTGGCAACGTTGAAGTTCACTCGACGCTCACTCACACACACACACACTCGCTTACATATACAGTGTTTGCCTGTCGCCATCTCGCTCCCACTCTGCTGTGCAGCATTGGCAATTTGGGCTAGAACAATAACGGCCATTAAAATGCTTAATTATAAATTCGCAAACGTAGCTGATTTCTTTTTTCCTTTTTTTTAGCAAGACTTGCTGACGAGGCACAACGAAGAGAAAGAGAGAGAGAGAGAGAGGGACGATTGCACTTGAGAACTGGCTGCAGTTGATGGCTTATTAAAACAGCAGCCGCATCTTAAACAACTTAAGGATGAGCTGCAGGATGAGTCGACGCATAACAATAAAAACAATCGGCAAACAAACAACAAACCCAACAAAAAAAAGGTGTGAAAAATCAGCAGTGAGACATCCAAACAACAAAACAAAGAGCTTAGACAAAGCGGAAATGCAAATTCCAGCGCAGCATTCAAACTGTTTTGCCAACAGGCAACACCTAACATACTCTATCTATATATATAAGCATATATACGTACATATATCTGTAGAATGCGAGAGGCGGATGTAATTAGTTCGTTAATTCATTAAACCGCATCTTCTGTGCTCTGTGTCTTTGGCCAAACAATAGCGAGATATCAAATTACCATTCACTCACTCGCATCAAGTATTCATGACTCATTCACACACACACACACACACACACACATTGAGAATGAATTGAATAACTCACTCACCTGTATACGATCCTCGGGCAATTCTGTTTTCAGTGACAACATCTCGCGGGCATAGACATCGGGATAATGCGCCTCCTTGAAGGCTTCCTCCAGCTTTTCCAGCTGATAACTCGTGAATATTGTGCGGCTGTGGCGTCGTTTTTTTCTTCTTCTTTTTGCTATTTGGCCCCACACCCATGCCGGGCACGCCCACACCGACACCAACGCCAACACCAGCGCCCACACCAAAGCCATTTAGGCCATCCATGCCAAATTCCTTGGCCGCCAATGAGCCTGTAAAAAAAGAAGCCAAGAAAAGGAAAGAGTTACTCTTTGATTTCAATACAGATTTTCAGTTTATTATCTATTTAACTTATAGTAAATGTGGTTTTTAATTATTTGTATATTACGTCGAAAAAGAAGAATATAAATTGGATATTAAAAAGTTAAAAACAAATAAATGCCAAGCTAAGACATAAACTAAAAAGACTGATAACAAGATAGATTATAAATAAAATATACATTACAAAATTAAATAATAAAAAAAACCTATTTGGCTTTTGATAAAGTGCTATTGAAATTCAATAAATTGTGGAATTCATTACAAATAAATTGCGAGTATTTCACAGTGAAAACTCTTTAATATCAAATATAAGTTGTCTATATAATTTTGAATTATAATAAGCTGGATTTTAATTCGTCTACAGAATTCATGGGAATGAACTACAAATTTAATTCCAGATTTTTTAGAGTTTAAATTGCACTAAAAAATTTTGAAATATTGTGTTGTAAAATCTTGGTAAATATTCTATGAACACTTTTTGCATATTATTTCTCATTTGAAGTTAACAAATAAATATGAAATGATAAATAACTTTGTTTGCTGAAATTTTATTGAAAGTATTTTAAATTTTTTCATATTGTAATATTTCTTTTACTAATATAATATATATAGATATAATATAATCTCCGCTTTTCATCTAACTCGTACAGTTTAACTCGTCTTTCAATCAACTGACGACACATTCCTGTGTTTCTTCTGCCCTGTACTCCAGCATTTCCTTGTCGAAATTAGTTCACAGCATTCTCAGAGTTTGCTCCCATGACCCAAAAGGGACTCTCGCTCCTCTGTAACCCCAATTCTAAATCCAATTGCAACCCATATCCCAAGTTGAGGACGGCGCTGAAGCGCGACTTGAAGTGGTTTGTGTTTTCTTTATTGTTTTAATTTTCATTTTTTTTTTTTTGGTTTTTGGTAGCTGTTCTCTTTTCTCGGTTAGTCTGTGTTATTTTAAATATTTAATAATTGTATCTAGTTTCCCACTTCCTTTTTGAAAAATGAGAAAAAAGAAGAAGAAGACAACTCCACTTGACATTGCCGTGACCTGCCGCATTCAAATTGGGGGAAAGAAAGTGAAAGTGGCGAGGATGACGATGATGATGATGATGAGCGTTGACAGACTTTGTCTTTAAGTTGTCGTGATGAGAGTGTGTTTAGTTTTTCTTTTTATTTTTCTTCTCTTTTTTTTTTGTGGTATAGTGTGGAGGGGATTATGAGCATGTTGGCAAATCATTGAAGCGCTCGATTGAAGATGCCTTTCAATGGCAAATCGATGCATTGAAGCACCCGGAAAAAACAGCAGAGGAAAAAGCAGAGGAAAAGTGCCTAGCAGCCACTCAACAACAACTCATTTTGGGAAAGTACAACAACAATTCGCATTGAAATTCGATATGAAAAATTAAGCAGAAGTTGTTGTTGCTGTTGCTGTCGAGTTGTTCAAGTGAATTGCTGACGGGGGGATCCTTCTCAACTCTTGTCGTTTTCTTTAGCGAGGGGCAATTTCAGTCGCCAAGGGGAAGAAACAACAACGTTGGCAACGTTTTCCACCATACAAAATACGCGTGAAAAATACATACAAGCAAACGCATCGCAACGAATTTTGAATGCCGCCGCTGCACTCAAGTGGAAGGAAATTTTGTTTTCATGGCGAGTGTAATGAATGCGATTTTTGGCATCTTGAGTTACTTGAGCATCGCATAGCAATGCAAAGCAAAGCAAAGCAAAGCAACTTAGCAAAGGCAATTTTCCGATGAAAATATTGATATCGATATCGATAAATGCAATACGCTATAAAGCATTTGCAATTACCTCAGCTCAATTGACTCATCAAAATCGCTTTCAGTTTAATTATTGTATTCAATTTCAGATTTCTTAAATATCGTTTTATAAAGCAAAATTTACCAATTTGCTAATAAGCAGTTGGTTATCTTTTCAAATAGTTTTGGGGATTTTTCTTACACTTCTTTCAATTACTAAATGATTCTTATCAATAAAAGTACTGGCACTTGAAAAACGTAAATGTAAATATTCAGAGAATAAAGTCTTATAGGAATCTAAAATGTGGTTTCTTTTCGTTTCCGATCTTAACAATGGGTTTTATAATGTGTATTCTGTAATGGGTTGTATTGTTGTTGTATTGATATAATCTCATAATAAGTGTTTAATCATTTCTCGCATTATGTTGATAGTTTTTGATAGGCAACAAGTAAGAAAGCTACATGCGAGTGTGATCGATTTTTAGAGACTACACCGTTTCACTTTTCTTAACATATACCAAATAATATACCGCAAAAACAATGAAATAAACCAAATATCGAAGGACTACTAGTCATTCGAAGTATACCATAGAGCACAAAAGAGTTTGGTATTATGCTTAAAATATACAGAATTTATATACCGATATATATTTGGAATATTATTATAGTACTGCATTCTGAATATACCAATGCGGTCTTATACTTTAAGTAGACCTAAACAAATTCTGATATATTTGGTATATCGATATACTGCATTTTAAATATAGCACAAAATATACCAGATTGTCAGCCATATAGAAGTATTTCTTAAATAACTTTTAAAATTTTTTTGATTAATATACAAAAGTATTGAAAATTTTCAAGTTTTTAAGCAATTACTAACTAAAAACTGTAATAATTCATGCTGTAGCTTTAATATAACGTACTTTATTTAAAAATTTAATAAATAAAACAATTTTATTAAAATGATATTTTAATCTGCCTTTTAATTATATTTTGCTGTAATATAAGTAGTATTTAATTATGTGAATCTCTTTTGTTCTAGTTTATTTTGTGTAATGTACAATTTATAATTTAGTAGGATTCAAATTTCATCAAAATAATTACAAGAATTGCTATGCAAGCATTGAATTCTAAATATGGTGGCAAAAAAATAATATTGATAAATAAGTTCGGTTTGAAGTTGTTGCTAATCAACACTGTTACTATGCGTTATACATACATACACACATACATGTATATATGTGTGTATGTATAAATCTAATTATATAATTAAGAGCGATGAGCAAATGTGCGAAATTAGTTCTGTGCGCACAAAAGTAGGCAACGTAAATTTAGCTTTTGTATGTTTACACTTGGTCCGCATACTTTTAATGAGCTCACACACACACACACACATACCAACACACATAAACGCACACACACACAAAGGCAAACACGCAACGCAGCTTTCATTATTGAAAGTTTTCACTGGCACATGAAAGTCAACGCGCCCCAAAGTCAACATCGACACACACACACACACACACGCATGGAGCATGTCAGCATGCTCTCCCCTTCTCTCTCTCTCTCGCACATGCATCACAACATATTAGCAATTAAAATTTTCTTAGTTAATTACTTTAAGCAGACGACGTCGACACGCAAAATTCCAGAGCGAAAAATGTCGTAGCAAAATGAAAGGCGACAAAGCGAAGGACATAGAGAGAGTAAGAAGGGGAGAGGAGGAGGGGGAGGCAAGCAGGATATTGTGCCAGTTCGGTGTGCACGCTGTCGACGTCGTTGCCAAGTGAATTTTATGAAATTTATGCGCATTTCACTAGAAAATTTAATTAGGAAATCTAATTTGCTCAAAAGCGCATAAAAAATGTCACCCAACGCGACGCGCTGCGATGCGATGCGGGCGCTCAACGTGCGGGCTCCAGCTTGGGCGCCATTTTTGTTGGCTCTTATTCTGTCTCACTCTGTGTATGAGTGTGTGTGTGTGTGTGCGTTTATTGTCAGTGCGCGGAGGGTGTGGCAGAGACATGCATCAAGTAACCAACAAAATGACTAATTCCTGCCCCAACTCTGTGTGTGTGAGTGTGTGGATGTGCGAGTGTGTGTGTGTGTGTGTGTAGCATAAACAGTTGCATGGCAAAATACGCTAATAAAGTGGCTGAGTTGAGTTGGACTGCGACGTCAACAGCGACAACGACGGCGACGGCGACAGCGACTGCGACAGCGCAGTCTTCTGCTTCAGCTTCTTCTTTTTCTTCTTCTGCTGTTGCTACTGCTTCTTGCCACACCCGCGCATGTTGCAAGCAAGCATGGGGCAATGCAATTTGCATTAGCATCAAAGTGGCTGCGTTTTTGTGCATATATGCGTGCTGTCTCTCCCACTCTCTCCTCCTCTATCTTTCTCTTTCTTTCTTTCTCTTCCTAGCTGCATTTCTTTCTCGCACTCTGTGACTTTTGCTTGCCTTTTTCGTACTAATTAGAAATTAAATTGAATTATTTGCATGAAAAATCATACAAAAAACAAATATACCAAAAGGGCAACAAAATCCGAATAAAGTGAGAGTTAGACACTGAGAGAGAAGGAGAGAAGAAAAGTGTCAGGTTGAGTATAAGAATTTTAAATAACGTTATGCCAACATATTAAAAAGAGGCACAACGACATCGAAAAGAATAACATATTTAAAGACGAACAGAAAATTGATGAATGCATGATGAAGATCTCTGAATCTTCTCATATTTTAACATATTTATCAATTGACTTTATAATTTGACCCTTTCAGAATGTGTGTCTGTCTTTTCCAACTCATGTTTTAAATGTATTAAAGTGTTATCTTAACTGAACTTTACAAAACATTAAAATGTGCTAAATTCGAGGTGGACTTGTAAGCTAAGATAAAGCTGCTCTTATAGAGCGTGGAAAAGATCAAATTAAAAATAAACACAAAACACAAAAAAAAAACATTGCATATTGCATGAAAATAGTATAAAGATAGACTGGAAATAGATAGATAGATAGATTGACGGAGTCAATGCTGCTGATTTAATTTATATATCTATACATGAACTAACTTTTTCGGAATTCAATTTGTTTCTTGTTATTACAATATATTTTCTAAAGTTTATATTTATTTTTAATTTATATTTATATTATATTATTTATATTATATTTATAATAAATATTTAGCGAAATTTCTTAAATTTCGTGTTTTTAGATAATTATATGTTATAATATGTTTGTGAAATAAAACAAAATTTCATAAATTTCACATCAAACTAAAAATTAGAATAACTCAAATTCAAACAAAACAAACAGGAAACAAACAACACTTTTCAATCATAATTAGATCTTTGATTACATTACCATATTTGATTAATTAAAAAACAATTACTATTTTGTATTTATAAGTTAACTGAAACTGAATAAATTGTTTTCATAACTTTCTTGCAATTTCAACAATCTAGAAAATAATTAAAATCAGCTCTTATTATTTTTTATTATAAAATTTTCCATTTCTAATGATATTATATTAAAGATATTATTCCTTATTTATTATAATTTTTGCTTTTCTAAAGACAGCAATATTTGATGTATTTGCCTCTATCTTAGCAATATTTGAAGTGCTTTAAAAAACTGCCTCTCAGAACTGTATAAAAGTAATCAACATCAGATGTTCTGCTGACTTGAATTGAATCTAGCAACTACAGGAGTGCATATAAATATTTATGTCTGGGTCTTCAAACTTATTTGCAAATTCGCTTAAAGCGAGAATGCAAAAAGGAGTCGACTTCAGTCTGCTGTTCGGGCTGGCGGCACCCTTCACTTTGGATACCATCAGCTCGAGACTCGAGTCTCGGGTAGTCGGATACTCGGATACTGGGATACTCAGAACTCAGGCAAACGGGTACTCGTGAGTGTGTGTTGGGTGTTGCTCGTAATTTGCGCACTCAATGGAAAATTGTTAATTAGATTCCTTGCTTGCCGTGTGACTTTGTCTTCTGCACCACGTTGTCGTTGTCGTTGTCGGCCATTGTTATGCGCCACTCCACAAAGGGAGTAGTGAAGGGGTGAGTGAACAAGGAAGCGGAGCAAGTGAGTCGATTTTGAGCCCCCAAAAACCGAAGCGCAGTCAGTTGTGTGCTACCTTTTTTGTGCCCCCTTTTTTGTGAAGCGTTTTAGCCAGAGCTTTGTGTCAGAGTTGGTTAACGTGATTGTTGTCCCTCTCTCTCTCTTTCTCTCCCTCTCTCTCTTTCTTACGATTCTGGTGTCTAGCAATTGTTTGAAACCTGCTTTCCGCTTCACCGACTCAAGCTTTCCCAACGAACTTTAAGTGCAAAGCGTTTTACAGCAACAGCAACAACAACAACAAAGTGGGCACAATTTTTGCACTAAACTTTTTGCTCTTTCACTTTTTACAACTCGACCAACTCTCGCTCTCTCTCTTTCTCTCTACCTCTTTCTATGTGTGTGTGTGTGTGATGCAGAGTAGCTCCAGGTTTCGGTTTAGTGAAATCTTGCAACGGTAACGAGTGCAGGAAATAACACGGATGCGAGGCAACTGAACATCCGGACAGCTGTCAGAGCAGTGAAACACAGCAAAAGGAGGCATGTGGAGAGAGCGACAGAGAGGGAGAGAGAGAGAGTGGGAGTAGGAGCAATAGAAAGAAATAAACTTAGAAAGCAAGTAAACGATTAGCGCAAAGGTCTCGCTACATAACTAGCCCATTGATTCGATTATTTTGCATTTCAAGTGACTCTAGAATATTAACGGTAATTAAGTAAACTTACTCTATTAAAAAAGAATTAACTACTTCATTTAAATTATAAGTTAAGTGCCGAATTACTAAAGTAATATATATAGTAAGTATTTCAACTATGCATTTTTATTAAGCAATCAGAATTGCCAAAACTTTCATAGTCGATAGTTTGGCAATAGTTTTTGCGATAGTAATTGCGATAGTAATTGCAATTGAATGCGCATCTCAAAACAGCAACTACAGTATATTTTATATACTATAGTTATGTACATCTATAAGCCTGAAGGTTAAAGTTGCTTTGGTTATATGAGTATATGATTGTACTATAGAATTCATAATAAAAATAAGAATACTTATTCATCTATCATTCATGTCTCCCAGAATTCTAATATTTGTTCATTCTCCCATTTGCTTGTGTAACCCTTTATTATCTCAACCTTATCGTCAGTTACACGTTTTTAGCTTTAAATTCTATAAAACTTTTCAAGGCGCAACTTCAAATTCAGACTTTTGGGAATCATTCAAGTGAATAGTATTCATAGCTCAACTTGTATGCATAATATGCATGTGATGCGAATGATTTTTGACTACAGGTTGTAAGTCACGCTGATGTCCTTCGTCCTCCCTCTGTCACAAATGTTAGATACACAAGGTAAATCGCATTGAAGGATTCACTCAACTGGTGCGATGCGAAATGCGATTGGTTCCACATGTGTTCGCTGCTCCCTCAGCTGCTGCTGCTGCTGCTGCGTCGTGTGTGGTGTGTGCGAGTGTGTTTGTTTCAATTAAGCGCAAAAATAAGGCATTCGACATGGCCAGCAAATAAAACTTAGACACGCAATCCAGCAAACAAGCAAAAAAACAAAAAAAGGGTTAACAATGACTGCCGACTGCCCGAGGGAAATGCGCGCCGAGGCGTTGAGAGAAATGAGAAAAAATGCCAATTAAAATCTTAGCTGGGGACAAGTGCATCATCAGGCCGAAGACAAGGCAAGAAAGGCGCCAGGACAGTGTGGAAAGAAAGAAATGCAAGTGGCAACAAAAAAAAAAAATAGAAGAATACTAGACCTCGGCACTTGGCTTAGCTTTGGCCTGGTTGGTGGAATTGCCAGCAACACAAATGCAACGCAAACGCAACGCCGAGCAACTCAACTCAACTCAACACAACCCATCGCATCTCATCTCAAGTTGAGTCGAGTCGAGTCGGCAAGGGAAATTGCCCCACTTGTCGCCTTTGTGTGGAGGCCTTCTCTTGCTATCCGCTCGCAAATGGCACAAAAGTGGCTTCTTTTCATTATTCTTGTTGCTCTGCTTTGCTGCTCTTCATCATCGTCATCATTATCATTTGGCTGTTGGCTGTTCGCTGTTCACTGCTTGTTGCAAGCAGCAGAAAAAATGAAGCAGAAGAATGCAAGCCGTCAAGTGGCTGCTACTAAAATACTTAAGCAGCACACTCAAGGCCTCCATAAAAACAAGAATAGCCAAGAATGTGCTGCCAAGTGGCCAAGTTCGTGTTGCTCGACCAACTCCTTACAGATTAGAGATTAGAGAGACAACAACAACCACAACAACAGTAACAAGAACAATGCAGCGGCAAAATGGCAATTAAGTAGGTAGTAAAGCAAAGAGGGCGAAAGCTCAACTCAAGTTGATTAAAGCTTGCTAAATTAATGCTGAGAAGCTCGCAAGTTTAGTTTAAGTTTTATGAAAGCCGAGTGCTCTAAACAGTAGCAAAATGAAGAGCAACTGAGAGCAAAGGGCGGACAGACAGATCGTTATCAATATAAAACTGTATTAAGAAGCATATTAGATATACATTTTTTTTATAACTAACAACAGCATTCTTTAGCTCTGTTGACTTCAAGTTTTATGCACAACTTAAGAAAGCTTTTGAATTCCATTTAAAGTTTTATGCAGAATTTATGAAACTATTAAAAGGTCTATTCAAATAATTTTATAATAAACAAGTATCAATGCTTCTATTCATGCAACTTGTTCTATATCATCATTACTTCACGAATTTTATATTTCAATCAACAAAAATTTAAGCTTTATCCTACTGAAGGTTCGAGTACCACTTTAACAAATAAATTTGTATTAAGAGATATACTCGATAATATTTAAAACTTTAAAATGATAATCACTAATAATTATAAAAATAAAATAATAATTAAATCATATTTAAAATTTTAAAGTGATATTCATTAGTAATCATAATAATAATATCATAATTAAAGTGTATTTACTTGAAGTTCTTTATGTTTCAATCAATATAAATCATTGAAGGATACTTTATGAAGAACAACATTACTATAAAAGTTTTTCTGTAGAATATACTTAATTGAAGGTTTAAGGCGAAATTTTATGAAGCATAACTATACTAAATAAGTTTTTCAAAATATTGCTATTCTAAGCATTTTCCAAACACAATTCAAGAAATTCGTTAGCACAATTGAATAGAACTTTTCCTAAGAGTATAAAACAAAAATTAATGTAAATTAAAAATACTCATCATTTATTCTTTCCATTTACATTCATAAATTTTTATCAACACAATTCGATCGAACTAAAGATTTGCGCAAAACTTTATTACTTCCATATGTTGCAAATCCTCCGATAAAATGTTGATCCCGTAATTTGTTTGTTTTAGTGCAAACAATTCAATTTACTTAGACTTTAGGCTGCAACCCCAGTTCTGGGTTCCAATTGGATTTTGCGAATGCTGTTTGTTGTGCGCTTCTTATTAGACAAGTTTATGTGAGCCTCGCTCGCATTTCTTTATTTTTGGTTGGTTCTTTTGTGTGCTTTAACCCTTTTCGACACACACACGCACACATAGAGAGGGGAGTGAGGGAGAGCGAGAGAGAAAGAGTAAAGACTGACAGACAGGACACACATGTCCTCGTGTTCGTGCTCGTCAAGGATGTTGAGTGCGAAGTGAGTGAGTGAGGAGATAGATGTATGTGCGTGTAAATTGCGTATAAAAGCGTATGTTGAAAATATTTATTGCCCGTTGCGAATCCAACAAAATGAAAATGAAAATTTCATTAGTTCATTCGCATTCACATTCACATTCGTATTCGTATTCAGAACACTCAACACTCGAACACATGTGTGTCGATTTTGCGCTTTTTTGCTTGTTTTAAGCTAAATTGTTTATTTTATTAGCAATTTGGGAAATTTATGAGCTTCGCAAGGACTTTTTACCCCTTTCAGCAACCGATTCGAAATGAAGCGTCGGAATGCCCATTAATTAGCAGAGCGAGAACGTAAAAGAGAGAGAGAGAGAGAGAGAGGGAGAGAAACAAAGAGAACGTTGCTGCTGCCCTCTGTCGGTCAAAGGATAATTCAGACAGCTTTTGGCTTTTGTGCATTGTGAATAAGTTTTGCAGTCCTTTTGCATTCTCCAGCATTTGGACATTGCCCGTTGCCTACCTTTAGGCGAGAGCTTTTATTTTCTAACCGCATTGTCCTTGCTGAGAAAGGGAGCAGGACACTCTTGCTTACCTGGTAAACATGTTCCGGTGGCCGCGAAATTCTTCAACTGCGGAAATCCTGCAAGAAAAGAGTGGTAAAAAAGGAAGTTTTATTTAATACTTAATTTAATTTAATAATCTAATAAATACATATGTATATATGAGGGAATTGGTTTAATCGATAAAATATATTGAACACAGAATCAGCTGAATTATACATTTGTGCAGTTTGTTATCGATAAGTTTCGATAACAATCTTTTCGATTTATCGATAAAAAACAGCAAATGATTTGTCCGATATGTCGATTTACCATTTGATGTATCGATAACAAAATATGGAAGGACCATAAGAAATGCTTTAATCGATCAAATACATTCAACACGCAATAAGAAAATTGGGTATTAAATTATAAAGATTGTTATCGATTAATAACCATATTCGATATTACTGTTTGAATTTATCGATAACAAATTGTAAAAAATGTATTCGGATTACCATTTGATGCCACTACCCGCAAACATGTATCGATAACAATACCATTCCGATAACAAACGCGTTAGTATTAAAATTGTTTAATCGATTTGCCATTTTATGTTATCCACTTTATTGGCAGTACAAATATATTAGTAATAATTTATCGATAACAATTGTACGTAACTCTCGATATTTATCGATAACGCATTTAACCTTTTTATGCATGTTGTACTATTTATCAATCCTAAGAGAATAGTAAATTGAAGTGTTAACTGTTCACCGATAATTTATCGATTTACAATTCCATTTAACTTCATAATACAATTAAGTGGAACTCCTGTGATCCCCAAACGAAGTCACACAAAAACACACACATACACACACATGCACGCAAAGCACAGAGCTAGGCTCCAAAGACGCTTAATTTGAAAGCACATCATTGCTCATCAGAAGCTGTCGCATTTATTAGCCAGATGAAAGCCTGACCCCCTTCTGTCTCTCTCTCTCTCTCTCTCTCTCTCTCTCTCTCTCTCTCTCTCTCTCTGTTGCAGACTCATTTCCCCGCCCGGAACACATCCTGCTGCTGCTGCTGCTGATGCTGTCTGCATTATGCAGTCGAGTCGAAGCTGAAGCTGAAGAAATGCAAATCGAGTGCTTCAAGCGAAACCTTGCGAGTCTTGTAGGGGTCTTTGGGAATGACATATCAAAGTAAAATCAAATTTGACAGACAACCGCGCTAATTTCTGCTCGATGTTGCATTGTTTCAAGGCGTTCGCCTGCCTTTGTTGTGCTGTGCCCCATGCCGCAAAATCGGGGTTGCGACTCACCAAAATCGGACAGAGAGAGACACACAGAGAGCGTGAGGGAGGTAGGTAGGGAGGAGGGAGGAGAGCGTCGAGGGAATCGGGCTTCAATTGTTGTGCTGACGCATTTCGAATAATACGACAACTATATAGTGTCGAGCACATTGTGAGTGTGTGTGTGTGTGTGAGCATGAGTGCGAGCTTGAACACTGCGAGAAAATTGCTTAAATTTCAGCTATTTATATACAAATTATCAAATTAATGACGATGCTAAGAGCAACAGAGTTTACAGTTAAATTTAACTACGATTTCTTGTTTGTTTTCTTTTTTCCCATATTTTCTTATTTAGTTGCATATCACATTTATGATATATTAACATTTATGATCCAGCAACGCGTTTCATAAGAAAGAGAAAACGAAATCAAAACTTTTAAAGACTTGGGAATTCGATGAAATATAGAAATTGTAATTGTAAAAAATAGATTTGTTTTTCAATATTCTGCTCAAAATATTAGAGCATTGAGAACTCTATAAAATATAGAATAAGAAATAGATTTGACTTGAGAATTCTATGCTAGAAATTGTAATTGCAAAAATGAGATTTCTTATGTATTGTCTTAATTTATCAATTGTTAATATTGTTAAATAATAAAAAATGTAATAATATAAATATGTTAACATTGTAAAAATAATAAAAATAATCAAATAATAAATATCATAAGCAAATTTAGTAGAATAGATTGAAATATTGATGATTAGTTCAACATTTTGCTCTTTGATTGTATTGAATTTTATATTGCAAACTACAAAATGTGTACAACACTCATGACTAATGGCTCAGGTTTAATAACTAGTTCAACATTTTCCACACAGAATTTATATTTAACATTGCATGCTAGAAAATATTATATGTGTTACACACAATTTTAATGAATAAGCTTTAATAACTAATTCAATATTGTGTTTACTGATTGTATATTTAAGTTTGTTAAATTGTGTGTTGCAAATTTTTAAATGTTCAGTAATAATATAATATTATAATATATATTTTTCTACAAATTCTTGATATTAAATTTTATATTATTGTTTTTTATATTATATTTTATATTGCCCACTTAAAAATGTACATGATACAATTTAACAGACTCAAATTTACTTTCATTGAAATTCAATGTTTTATTTTTATTAATTTGAATAATTTTTCGCTGTGCTTAAGTTTGCCAACGTAACCCGCTTGCAACGCGGAGGATGTCAACAATCAGCACACATCAAACTTGGGAACCACATTTATTAGCTTTCACTCCCCAAGTCCCTACGCGCCCTCTTCCCTCCCTATTCCCCCGTAGCGAGTTTCCCGTTCTGGAGTCTCGACGAACATCAAGCAACGAGCAACGCGCAACGAGCATCGAGTCTGTGGCATGTCAACGCGGCAGCAATCAGCAAAACTGCGGTCGCTGTTTTTTGCTGATTTACCAGGAATTTTTCGTATGTTTGCTCGAGAATTGTGAAATTCGATATTGCATGGCATTATTGTGAGTGTACTCACACTCACACTCACACTCGCATGCTTAAACTCATGAATGCAAGTGACGAAGTATTTATAAACTGATTAACGCTAAACAATAGCTGATATGGGTCTTGACTCGTTCTCTCTTTCTACACACGCTCACTCTCTCTCTCCCTCTCTCTCTCTCTCTCTCTCTTTCTTTCTTTCATTGTGCTCTTCTGGTCCGCTTTGAAGCGGTTTTCTAATCACAGGCGACCACACAACGTGTGCCCCCGAATCTGGCCCCAATAATCAACGGGGTCGTCGTGAGTGAGATCGCCAAAAAAAAAGAAAAAAAAAAACAAAAAATAATGATAAATAATAAAATAAAAAGACTAAACAAAAATATTGCGCCGCAGGTCATGCAAAGTAGCCGCTTCAGTGTCCACAAAACAACGAATACTACTCACACACTACTCGCAGACAGCACTCACACTACTCACGAGCGAGACAAGTGAATGGCAGCTAGCGGTAGGTCGCACTTTGAATAGATTTCAATTTACTTCAATGCAGCCAACAACAACAACAACAACACATGAATCACGTTGAATACATTGTTGCATGTGTTTCGAATACATTTGATTTGCCATGAAAGCAATTTGCGGCCCGAATGCAATGAATGCATTGTGAATAACTTAAACTTAGAATACAAATTATTCTTAACTAAAACAAAACGATGATTGTTTAAGTACAATGAGTGCAAGGTGAATGCACTCCAAATGCAAATAAGCGTTATTAAAATTAAACTTTGATTGTTTGAATATAATGAATACATTGAAAAACTATTCATTACAATGAATAACTATAATTAAAATGAAAAAATAAAACATAATTTTATTAAATTTAACTAAAGAGTACAACGAATGCACTTTGAATACACTCAAAATACAAATAAGCAGTTTTAAAATGAAACGTTAATTGTTTAAATATAATGAATACACTCAAAAGCGTTCATTTCAATGAATAACTATCGTTAAGCAGAGAAATAAACATATTTGAATACAATGAATGCATTGTGAATATACTCAAAATGCAAATAATCGTTATTAAAATTAAACTTTGATTGTTTGAATATAATGAATACACTCAAAAACTGTTCATTACAATAAATAACTATAATTAAAATGAAAAAATACAACATATTTTATCAATTAGAACTAAAGAGTACAACGAATGCACTTTGAATGCACTCAAAATACAAAAAAACGTTATTAAAATGAAACGTTAATTGTTTGAATATAACGAATACACTCAAAAAGGGTTCATTTCAATGAATAACTATGGTTAAACAGAGAAAAACCTATTTGAGTACAATGAATTCATTGTGAATATACTCAAAATGCAAATAATCGTTATTAAAACAAGCAAGCAAGCAAACAAGAAAAGCACAGTCTATTTGAATACAATGAATGCACTCATAAAGTATTCATTTTAATGATTAACAAATTAAATAATTGTAAGCATTCACGTAACTATTTACAAGTGTTTGCACCCGTAACAGTTCAAATGGAATGTCATTTATGAGTGTATTCACATGATTCGAAAAAACGCCAATTAATCAATATAAAGTAGTCAAATTAGTTGCAACAGTGGCAAAAACAATTGCGCAAGCTGCGGTAAAGAGTTTAGAGTCCAGTGAATACACTCACACTTATTCAAAAGATTGAATTGAACGAAAAATGTAAATGAAACAGGTCTCTGCAAGCGGTCAAATCGCCAAGTGGCCACTTGAAATGATCAATTGGTAGATGAATGCTTATGATGATGGGTATGAGTATGAGTATGAGTATGAATGTGAATAAAATATATGAATGAATACAGGTACATACACTCATATAGTAGGCTGCATAATTAGCAGTCATCAACACAGTGAAAGCAACTACTAAAAATAAATCAAAGACAACGAAGTATTCGACATGGATTGCGAATGGATTCAAATGTGATTCAAAATGAGACGAGTTTGAGTTGAGTTGAGCCGCTGAAGAAGCGAGACAGCTGAAGCGGCCTCAAGTGCCAAATCGTGTTTATTTGCGCTATAAAATTAGCGCAGCACTCACTCGTATCTTTGTATCTTTGTAGCTGTAGCTGTATCTGTATCTACTGCTAAGTATCTCTATCTGTATCTATCTGTATTTCTCTGTCTGTATCTTTATCTGTATCTGTGCGCTGTGCTTTTGGGCACGATTGCCCCGCTGATTGCCATATGACGCGGCATAAAATCTAGCATATTATTATATGCTATATATATGCACACTCACACCCACACACACACACACACACTCGCACACACACACAAAGTGCTGCTCGCACTATGATTATGATAATTATAATTATTGTGCACTTTTTCCATACATTGATTCAAGTTAATTGCGGCTAATTCCGTTTAATGTCAAACTGACTCAACTTTTCGGCCCTCACACTCACGCACACACACACACACATACAGACACATCGAGGCACACACAGTCACACAGCAAATTAACCCCTTGAGTGCCACTCAGATTCGTTTGTCAAGTTGCTTTAATTGACTTTTAAATTTGCACAAAAAGCAAAAAACTGAATTGAAATGAAATTTACGAAAAATCAAAGCGAAATATGTTTCGACAGAAGCCAAAGAAGGTGGACGGTGGGGGAAGGCGAAAGGGAAGGGGGGATGGGAACTTGTCGAGGTCGCCTTCTAAAGTGCAGCAGCAGCAACAGCAGCAGCAGCAACAACAATTGCACTCGTGTGTTGGCAACGTTGACGCGTCGCACCGTCGCCTCGCACAAACTGTTCACACCTCAGACAATGCACACAAGTGGCATGTGGCAAGCAGGCAGGCGAGGCAGCGGGCGGGCCGCGGCATTGGGGCACTTGACTGGACACGAGCGGGGGAAGGGGGCAGCGTTTCACTCACACGCCACCACGAAGGGCGATTGTTGAGCTGCTTTTTTTTTTGTTCCTTTTGATTTTTAAACATTTTTTTTTTTTTTTTTAATTTACGTCAACGCAAAATCAAAGCAAAGTCAAAGCAAATTGTCTGCTCAGGGTCTGCTGTCTATATGGTAGTAGTAGTAGTTGTTGTTGTTGTTGTTGTTGTTCTGTGGACCGCACACATTGGACACTCAGACAATTAAGAAGATTTCTATCAGCCAGAGGAGACAGGCTGCTTTAGAGGAGCACAAGCAGAAGCGGTAGGGGCAGGGGAGGGCGAGGGCGAGGGGGAGGCGAAGGGAAGTTAGACAAGAGTCGGAGGCTATTAGCAAACAGTCTCAAATATCAAAGGCGCATTGGCAAGTTGTTGCATGACTTGGCCCGTTATGTTGCCTTGCGTTGCGTTGCGTTGCGTTGCGTTTGCCACACTCAGCCAACAACATTGTTGACGTGCAGCAATTAGCAGCAGCAACAGCAACAGCAATAGCAACAGCTTTTGGTTGCGAACTCAGCCCATTTCCATCATCATAATCAAGTTGTTTGCAGCACTTTCAGTTCACACAAACTTAAGGCAAATTTTGTAATTTTCAACTATTATTAAGTGTAATAAGAAGATCGAAGTTCATGATTTGATTAATTTTATTTATGCAGTATACTAATCTTAGTTATACATTTATTGTAATTCTATCAATAGAATATATTTTTAATTAAACGTAATAAGAATATCGAGATTTTTGATTTCATGAATATTTAAAATACCTAAAACTTGAAAATATATTTGTAATTGTTTAATTTCACTTTCAGTTCACAAAAAACTTGCTGCAAATTTTGTAATTTTAAACTATTATTAAGTGCACTAAAAAGATTGAAGTTTAATTAAGAAGATTGAAGTTAATTTTGTAATTTTAAACTATTATTAATTGCACTAAAAAGATTGAAGTTTAATTAAGAAGATTGAAGTTAAGTTATTTTATTTTTAGAGTACGGATCTTATAAATTAACTCGTATTGCCTAAATCAAATATATTTTTAACTATTATTAAAAAGAGTATCGAGATTTGTGATTTTAAGAATATTTATTAAAATAGTAAAAATAGTACAATATTATTATCGACTTTAAAGATGTTTATTATTTAACTATTTATAATTAATAATAGTATATTATTGCCTTATTTGTGCCTTTCGTTTAATACGTAATTTTTTCATCATAGAAATTTTGTAATAAAAGTAGCTATATTTTGTATTAATATGATAATGGATAGTAATAAAATAATAATTTATTAAAAATATTAATTAATAATTTACCGGTACAGCTACGGACCTCCACTGGTCTATGCTTTGCCCCGTACTGGGGTAGCCGGTCCTACCTAACCTAATTAATAATTTAATAGAGTATTTAAATTTAACTGATAAATAACTATAACAGGGATATCAATGTTTTTCATTTGCTTTTAATTTAATAATTTATGATATAGACCTTTTGCTCAACTTTTCGTGAACTATTGTTTTATTACGAAAGTCGGGTTTCAATCGTTTGGAGACTAATCTTAACACTTGATAATTACTGAATCTAAGACACACAAAAAAAATTCATTTATCATACATTTTTATTATAAAATTCTATAATCGCAATTTCAATGAAAAATTAAGTATAAAGTAGGTTAAGTTAACTTGTACACATTTTTAAATAAGCAAATAGGACTCAGCTAACTTATTTACTATAAACTGATTTATTGGAGTTAAGTGAAAGTAATGCAAATGAATGAATTGATATTATATTTAAATAGACTAGAAAGCTGGTTAAGAGATATATGTATGTAGCATTTTAATAATTATTAAAAAAAAAAACACGATTTGATAACTGCAAAAAGTTACTTTACTTTCCGTCAATTTTATTTATAATTTTGCTATTTAATACAGCAAGTTAATGAGCATTTGCTAGTCGAGCAGTTGTTTTTAAATTTTAGGCGCTGCCAAAACAAAAGCTGATTAAATGCTTTGAAGGAATGTCGAAATGGTTAATTGAAGCAATGCGTAATTTGCCAAAAGACACAAAAACAAAGGCAAAGCAAAAGCAGTGGAGGAAGAAGAAGAAGAGGGACAAACGAATATTGCCAGCAGATGGCGCTTTAAAGTTAAAAATGCCGCACACATGAAAGTTCTCGCTATCAGCTTGCAATAACAATTTGCTAGGCAAGCGCTTGTGTGTGTGTGTGTGTGTGGGTGTCAGAGTAAAAGAGAGCGCCTATATATATATATATGTGTGTGTGTGTGTGTGTATGCAAACACATCAAAACGAATGTCACAACAAAGCGAGCTAGCGCCAAAGTGAAAATTGTCAATTAAATGTGAAAAAATGCTTGCATATTAAGCGAGTGTTCGAGGGTGTGTGTCTGTGCACTATATAATATATATACATGTACATACATATATATATACAATATACTCGCTATAAATGGCCTGTGTTATGTGCTAGCAATTTTCCGAATCGGTTTTTTCTTTCGCCGTTAGCACAAAATTGTGTAAAAGATCAAAGGCACTTAATGGCCCCACATAGCAAAGTGACCGCGATAAGGAAGCGAGATGGAGAGAAAAAGAGGAAGACAGAGATAGCGAGCGAGAGAGAGGCGCCACTCATAGAGTTGAGCTGGGTGGCTTCGGCGACAACAGGAAATCCGTTTGGGGGCTTTTGGCCCCAAACTTGACGCGACTTTAATTGACGAAAGCGGCAAATGGGAAAAATCAACAAAAGTGTAAAAAATCAGCGAGACAAACAACAACAGCGTAAACATATATACATACATACACACACACGTACTTACATGAGGGCAAAAAAGAAGGTAAAGCAGAACGCCAACAATATGCAAAATTAAATAAGATGACGCGTAGAAATTGCGAGCGAATGAACGAACGAAAAAAAAAAACACAATGTTCTTTCTCACATTTATTAAACAAATTACGCGGTCGCGATAAATAAATAAATAATAAATATACAATACACTTTTAGTTGAACTCCGTTCGCAGTAGAATTAATTCTCGCAATCTTGCAATGTGCACACGCGAAAAGAGAAAACGCACTATGCAAAAACTAGCAAAATATCGCATGACATTCCTAACTCTACAAGAGCTGGAGAGAACGAGAGAGTACAAAAGCGGAGAGCAAGAGTGCGTGAGTTAGCAATGCAGCGGGAGCAGAAGAAGTGGAGAGAGGGCGACTGCATGTGAATGGGAATGTTAAGCTGTAAATTTGGCACAGTGAGAAATACAGTAACAAAGCAAAACAGCGCCAATAACAACAACAGCAGCTACAACGACAAGTGATGACGATGACATTTTAACGCTAATTAAAATAATAATAACAATAACAACAGCATCAGCCGCAGCCCAACAATAACAGTTGGCACTTCAAGCAGCCAGATTATCTGTCTCCCACACACTCACACACACACGCATACGGTTAGGCAGCTGTATTTGTGTGGGAGAGTCAATCGTTGTGCGAGCTTTAGCTGCTGTTGTTGTTGTTGTTTTTGTTGTTTTTGTGATATTGCCACTTGCTCAAGTCAAGCTTGTGCTCTCGTTCTCTCTTTACAGTTGTTTGCTGCTAGCGTTCACTGCTCTCTTCATGTCGTCGCTTGTCGCTGATCCGCGCAGACAAAGTCGCGCTCAACAGTGGAGCAAAATCACGACAATTGATTGAATTACACAATTATCGTAGCGAAAAAAAAACTAAAACGAAAATTAATGCAAATTAATTGCAGCCAATTGACGCAAAATTAAACTTTAAATAAAACACAATTAATTTGCACAATAAAATACAAAAATTGTAAAGCACACAATTAGCCATTATTATTTTTATTGTATGTATTTTAAAAATAATAAACACACAACAAATATTGTGTATAATTTAATTTGTCTGTTAATTGATTGCAATAGCAATACCACGGTGGCATCTGTTTTACACACACACACAAACACACACACATACATAGCACATTGAATTTGTGTGTTGAGCAATTGCCGTTGCAATTAGCAGCTCAACTTGAGTGGAGGTGTAGTGAAGTGGCGCAAAAGCTAAAGTCGACTTCGAGTCGAAGTCTGTTTTGCATGCGCTTGTGTGTGTGTGTGTGCGTGTCGATGGCGTGTTTTTATGCTAACTAAGCGGCACTCTTTTGCTCGCTCTCTCTCTCTCTGCGCTCTCTTCTATGCAGGTGACAAAACCAGTTGCCCATTGCTAATTGCGTTGTTACTAGTTCAACTGAGTGGGTGCTGAAAAAAGGGAGTATGTGTGTGTGTGTGTGTGTTCTGTTCTGTTCTAGCTTACCCTGAGCATGCAGCAGTGGATGATGCGATGGCATTGCAGGCGGCGGCGGCTGCGAATGTGGATGCGGATGTCCAGCGTGTGCATGATGCGGATGATGATGTGGATGGTGATGATGATGTTGTGTATGATGCTGATGATGATGGTGATGCGCTGCAGCAGCGGCCAATTGATGTGGCATAAAAGCAGCCGCCACCGCGGCATGTGCATTAAAATACGCCATTCGCGACGCAGCGGCCATGGTCAGTTGTTGTTGTTGTTGTTGTTGCTGCTGCTGATGATGATCCCGAAAATTTTGATGTTGCTCGATGGCACTTGTTGTTGCTGTTGTCGTTGACTCTGTCGCATTGTTGTTGTAATGCACTGTTGTTGTTGTCGCTGCACTTGCTGCTGCTGCTGCTGTTGTTGTTGTTGTTAGATCTGTTGGCGTTTCACACGCTGTTGTTGTTGTTGTTGCTGCCACTGCTTTGCTTGCACTAGTTGTTGTTATTGCGGCTGTTGTCGTTGTTGTCGCTGTGGTTGTCGTTGTTGCTGCTGCTGCCACAGCAAGCCCCAGCAACTCCTGTATGGCGAATGGTGAACGTTGCGGCATCGCGTCTATTTTCCCCCTCCCCGCTGTCCTAAAAATTCGCTTTAACCGTTTGAACCGCTTTGAACCGCTTCAACCGTTTCGGCAAAGCAACAGCTCAAAGTTCCGTTTTGTTTTTGTTTTTGCTTTGCTTGCTTTGTGTTTGCTTTTAATTAAACGATTTTCGGAGCTTTGACCACGCGCTCTCTCTTCTCATCTCCGTTGCTCTCGCAGCGCTTGCTATCTCGCTCTAGCAGGCTAATATGCCGGCTGCTCCCTGTCTATGTGCATATATATGTATGTGTTTGTGTGTGTGTAACGACAATAACAACTAGCACTTAACATACGATAGGGGAGAGAGAGAGAGAGGAGTAGAGAACACTAACAAAAAAAAAAAAAAAACAAACTAAACTGTTTGTTGTTTTTGGTTTTTAGGGTTTTTTGGTTTTTGGCTTTGGTTTTCGATGTTTTGAGATTGCCGGTGTTGCAACTGTTTGTGCTGCTGTTTTGTATTTTGTTTGTTGACTTGCTGCAGCTCGCGACTTTCGCTACACGCGCTTTTCGCTTTTGTGTCGCCTGTTCGTCGTCGTCGCAAAAACACACAACAAATTCGCAATAATTTCCACGTTAAACTGTTGCCTGACTTAATGTGCACCAGGAGTTTTGTCGTCGTCGTCGTCATTCTCATCGTTGCCGTTGCCGTCGTCGTCGTCTACGTCGCTTTTGCCAGCCCCCAGTTTTTTCAGCTTGGTGCTTATTTTTTTTTTTTTTGTATTTTTGGTGGTAGCTCTTCGCCTAGCAAAGCAAAGTCTCTGTGTGCAACGGGATTTTGCCTGGCTTCGCCTGGACTTTGGTCCTCGGCGCTTTGGCGACATTTTCATCTGCCGCTGCCTCGAGTCGACGCTCGCGCATCGTTGGCGTCGCTGCTGCCGTTGCGCTGACGTCGCTGCCAGGCAACGGTAAATCAACGACGCCAGCATCAGGGGCGGCGTCACTCTGGCGCACACAGCTAGCTGTACTGCTCGCACACACGTTGCGCGTACATCGTTCACGGCAGCAGCACATTTCCCCTGCACAGCAGGCGAACGCAATATGGCGCATGTGCGCTCAATTCTTGTGTGCGTTAGAGCAGCACAGCTAGCGTGTGCGCGGTGTAAAGCTGTGCGACTGCTCTGACGCATGCAATGCTTCCAGTGCGCTGGAAATGTTCCAGTCATGCCAACCGTTTTGTTGGTGTGCGTGCCTTCAAATGCGCTTGTATTGAGTTGAGTTTTCAATGTGTGCGTGGTGCCCATTTTGTATTGTTTGTTAGTGTTGTTGCTGGGGTGGGACAACTTTTCGACACTCGTTCAATGAAGGACGCCAATTTATAGAGCAACTGCTAAAAAAATAAAAACCAAAAAAAAAGGGGAAAAAAACACTAAAAACTATAATGTTGTAAAAAGCCGTCTAATTAAAATGTTGTTGGACTTAGGATTGCACTGTTGGAAGGGCAGCTGGAAGAAGCAGCTGTTTTTGTAACCGATCAGCAGAGCAACAGTTGAGAAAGCGAGACCCCCTCACCCCCTCACCCCCTCACCCCCACCTCCCTTTTTCCCAGTTCCTCTGCCGCACAAGCAGCACATCAAAGTCAAAGCAAAACAAGCGCTGAGCTTTCGAGTCGCAGCAAATCTATTAAAAACAATTGAAATGCCAAAGCTCACACAACAGCAACTAAAGCGATAGCGTTAACTATGCGTGATTGTGTGTGTGTGTGTGTATTTGTGTCGTCGTCGTCGTCGTCTCTTTGTCTGCGCAGCTATAAAGCGACAAGCAGTCTGCTGCTGTGCACTGCTTATGCGTTGCGTGGGTGCAAGCGAGACAGCTACATGGCTGAGTAATAATGCGGCTCACAATTGATCGTGTCGCGTCTATTATGAGCGAGAGAGAGAGAGAGAGGTAGGGAGGCAACTGCGTAGCCTAAGAATGTTGTGCGAAGAAGTAATTTGATATTTTTTTACACTGCGCAGGTTGCGCGGCGAAAAATCCTTGGGGAATGTGGAATGTGATTCATGCTGTGAGCATTTTTAATGCGAATTTTCAAGAATCCAAAAACTACATTTTTATTGTTAATTAACTTGCAATTAAAGAAAATGCGTATGCGGAGAAATTCGACTGTCAAAATACGAAAATATTGAATTTCATCGAATAATCGTCATAATTGCAATAACACACGATAACGATAATGATGATAATGAATGATAATGATGATGATGATCATTAATTGTAATCCGATATCGTATTAGAAGTAGAGCGAGACAGACAGAGAGCAATTTCTTCAGCTGGCGATCATTTTAATTCCTTTTTAGTTTGAAAATAATTTTCGTTGCGGTTAGTTGTCCTGCTTTGTCCTTCAACTTGCTCAGCTTTGTTTTGCAAATATTTTGACGTTTTTATCTGCTCTGCGGTTCTCACAGTCTCTTCTTAACCATAATCATTTCTTTTTTTTTTTCGTCGTTTTACCTGACTTGACCAACACACAAGCATACAGGGTGCCCCAATTAAAGCATCCTTCAGCGCTTTCTGGTAGTTGACATGCCGCCAAAATGATTCAATTATCATCATCGCTTTGCGGCACAACTCTTCAAGTCGAGTGCGAAAGTTGCCCATACAACAAATCGATAAATCCCAAAGTAGGAGTTTGAGTTCGGATTACCCAAAAAATAAAAAAAGGTGTTGCGACTTGTCAATTATGTGTCGACGTTTCATTTACTCAACTATGAGTGCTCGCACACACTCATACACGCATTCACCTATTCATCTATTCAGCAATTCGACAAACTTAATTATGAAAACAAGAAAAGAAGACAAAAAAAAAAAAAAAAAACAATTAAAGTTCAGTTACTTTATTTTTGGGCAATAACTTGAAGCGCTCACCGAAAACTGAGCTCGGACTGATGGACCAAACGTTGACCTAGCTCAGCAGCTGGGCAGTTGTTTTCAACTAAATTGTTTATACGAAAAAAAAGTTGAAACGTGCTTCGATTACAAGAAGACATTGTGTATGCCTTAAGTAAGTGTAGAAATAGTTGCTTAACAGATTTCACAGCTGTAGCTTTAAAGCTCTTTGAGATCAATGGGACTGTTTGCTTAGAAATGCTGCGATTTCAAAAAGGTTCTGTGTGAGTATATACTAAGTTTAACTAAAGTTACTTACCAAATTTCACAGTTGTAGCTTTAAAGTTCGCTGAGTTCAATGGGACTGTTTGCCAAAATATGCTGCGATTTCAAAAAGGTTCTGTGTGAGCATATACTAAGTTTAACTAAAGTTACTTACTAAACTTCACGGGTGTAGCTTTAAAGTTCGCTGAGTTCAATGGGACTGTTTGCTTAGAAATGCTGCGATTACAAGTGCTGCGATTTGTGTGTGCGTAAATTAAGTTTAACTAAAGTCATTTGACAAATTTCGCTGGTGTTGCTCTTAAGCTCGCTGAGTTCAATGAGGCTACATTGCTTTTATAGACAGCTAGAAGCTCAATTTCGTTTGAATAAACTCCAGTGCTTACTTAGATTTACAGGGTATAGACCCCAAAGAGCTGTCAAAAGCACAAAAACTTGAAGAGCCGTTGTAAAACTTTGCCAAAATGCCATTGTTCAATCGTGTGTATGTTTATCGTTGATGTTGTTGTTGCTGTCCCATTGTTGTGTAATTAAGTTGTTTCGCTGTCGGACATATGAGCATATAATGAACGCATCTCTTGGATCTTCAAACTCGGCTGCCGGCCATTTTAATGTTAGACATCGAAAATAGACACAACAACGACAACAACAACATGATAATATTATTGTCACACAATTGTCTATTTTGTGATTAGTTGAAACTTTAATTGCCGCACAATGGCAGCTTAATAGTAATAATAATAATAATCATAATCAAAATTCACATCAAAATCATAATCGCAATCATAATGATAATGATAATAATAATAGACACAATAATAGCTTCATAATGGCCAAACAAAAAACACATTTAATTGAATAATCAAACAAGTTGCCAACTGGACAGCAACAAACTAGCAATACACTCTCAAAAATATGGTTGTTTTTGATATTAGAGTTTATCTTTTATTGAGATTAGCTTAGTTGATATTTGGATATTTGATAAATCAGTTCAGATCTTGAGAAGTTCTTAACTTATTCAGATTAAATTTGAGCAGTGGAATACTAAGTGTTTTTTAAGAATTGTTGGGTTTAAATTAAAATTATATTATGATTATATTATCGATACTGCGACTTAATCTTGAGATGTATTAAAGATATTCAGCTTAAACTTGTTCATTGAAATTTTAAAATCTGTTCTTACAATAGAGTGACTAAATTTTGGAAGTTTTTCACTTACTCGGATTAAATTTTGTTGAAATATCTAAAAGAAAAAGAACGATAATTTAAATACATTAAAAATATGATTTCTAATTATTGAGTTAAACGGTAACAATCGATGATATATATAAGAAAGTTCGTTTTAATTCTTAATATGAATTATAATATCGTGTTAGGCGACAGGAATCGATAATATATGTATATAAGTTTGGTTCAAAATTTAGTATGAATTATAAATTTTATTATATATGTAAAGGAAATTAAAAATCTTGGGGAATATTCAGCTGATTAAGCTTGAATTTGCTGAGTGAAAAGTTAAAACTTTGTATACAATCGGAATATAAAGTAACAACTTTCATTTTGTTAGCAGGAAATATAGTTTACAAAAATTGTTGTATGCTTCGTTATTATTATACAATTTTCTAATGTTTATAATAGAAAATTAGAAACTCATAAAAAAAAGAATAAGAAAAAAGACTCAAAGCTTCCGCCGGTAAATGAAACCCGTCGGCTAGTTCGAAATTAATTTATAGTTTTAAAAAATGAATTAAAAGTTTATGTAACTGATATGCCCGCTGCGATGAGAGCGTATAAAGCGAGTGTGAACATTCGGAGAGGACACATTTTGTATTAGCTTGTAAATAAATGTGCGCGTCATTATCGCATTTCAATTAAATCGAGTTTGACTTTCAATTATGTATTGTAATTGTTTTATGTTTTGCAACGTGAGAAAATTAATTTGGCTTCAACATTCAAAAAGGTGAATTGCCGTTAAAGTGCCGCAAAAGTTTCGAATTTCGCATTGATTTTCACCAATCTATAAAACTAATTATCAAATTAACTATAAACCATGCTGTGGGCAGCTGAAACTGCTTAGAAACTGATTTACCGATAAGAGCTCGAGAATTAGAAAGCAGCTTGAATTGATAATGCTTTTTCATTTGATTTCTGAGGGGGGTTTCATCTTATCGGGAGCTGGAACAAAGATCACCCACATGAGGCAGTGTGGCCGAGTGGTCTAAGGCGCTGGTTTTAGGCACCAGTCCGAAAGGGCGTGGGTTCGAATCCCACCGCTGTCAAGAGGTCTTTTTTTTCATTTTATATTACTCTTTTCAATTTATGAACTGTTTAAAATATTTCTAATAAAGCCAACCAGCCTCATACCCAGTAAATTTGCAATTTTCTGATTGAACTTTGTAATCCTTCATACAAATTTGTTTGTGTTTGCTCGGCATTAACAATCGTTCGCTTTGTCTTCATCCCCATTGAACTCAGCTTATAATTGCAGCATAAGCTAGTAAGCAACGTTTTTCGTAGGTGAGTTGCGCACCAAACAATTTGAATAGATCAAAGGATATGTCAAAACCTTATTAACATTTCTATTTAATCCCTTTTGAAGAGTGTGATTTCCAAGGTATATGTTAGTCGTGTCAAATTGCACTTTGAAAGTAATTCATTTAATTGAGTTAAGTATTTTGCATTTTATCAAACTGGCAAAAACGGTCCTGAACAGCCGCATCTGTTGCGGCTGCCAGATGGCGCCAGTGTGCATTTTATGGCTAATTTTGCGGTTGTGGTTTGTGTCCTCGCTAACGCTTCCTCCTCACGAAAGTTAATTAAAAACTTAGCATAGTTCCCAATTAACAGCCAATTAGCAAGCATAAACACAAAATAAGCTTTGTGCTTTCGCCAAATAGTGGCGGAAAAGTTGCGAAATTGTAATGAGAGACAGGAGGCGAAAATAGTTAATTTTATTTAAAAAGAGTGTGAAATGGAGTAGATGAAAATAGAATTTATCTGAAAACTGGAGTTTGAAGAAGAAATTAATAAACAGTAAATCAATCAAAAATCAATAAAATTAAATGTAATGAGTTTGAATATGAACTGAAAAGTACTTTCATTTAATTAAAGTTAATACTTCCCAGTACTACAATACAATTCTATAGTTGAATAATATAGCGCATCAGTATTCTAAATGTATTCCATTTTATTTCTGTTTAAGAAATTATACTGTTTAATCCTTCGCTTCCTTTCCCCCGTTACAAGTTCACAAATTTTAATAAGTAACTTATAATAAGTGTAATTATTACATGTAATTCATTTAAGATATCGTAGAAATTAATAATTTAAATATTTTTATTTTCTTTTTCATTATATATTGTTTTGTTCATAAATTATTATATAATATGTAGTTCCTATGTAGTTTGTTTTAATGAAAGCAACTTTTCTTAAAGTGAGTTTTTATATTTATTTGATAAATTCCTTAATACTTTATTAACTACTCGTCATAAACAGATTCATAGAATATAGTTTCAATAGTTTGCTTCTTTTAATGCAACTATTTATAAAGTGACTTTTTTCCTTTCTTAATAAATCATTCAGGACTTTATTTACTAAACTTAATAAACAGCTTCCTTATCATTGCATTTTGTTTAGTCCCTAAATTATTATATTGCTAAAAGTTTCTTTTTATAAAACAACTTTTTATAAAGTGATTTTATTCTACTTTTACAATATAACTTTGGACTTTATTCACGACTCTTTATAAACAGACTTTAGACCTTTGTACTAAATTCCAAATTCACTATCCGAATTCAACTAAACTAGTATTTCATTTTGAAAATACTTGCAATTGATTTTCTTGTGAATCTCTTTACAAAGTAAACATATTCCTTTATCAAATTTGCTTTGTGTGTAAATGAAAATGAGGTTTATACACTTTTTACTTAAGCTTCAACAAATCACATTTGTAGCGAGCACAAAATAAGATTCTGTTCAAGCTGAAAAATACAAAATTTTTGTATTGTTTTATCGAGAAATGTACAAAATAATAGAAAGAAATGATAAAGAATTATTATTATTATTATTATTTTATTGTAGCAAGTACAATTCCTAATTAAATCGCTGCTCTATTCAGTTTTGGACAAATAATTATATTCTAATGGGATTATCTTTACTAATAATCGCTGCTCTTCTTTTGATTTCGTGGTTCGTTTGACAGGCTAAAGTGAAAAATGATTTATCATGTGGGAACTCTTGAGTTATTCAAGTGCGAATAGTGCTGACAGCGAGTGTGTGTGTGTGTGTAAGTGTGAGTGTGTGCTACCGAAGTGGCCAAGTGTGTGTGTGTGTGTGTGTGTAAGAATGTGTAACAATGATGAGGAACCAATTTAAGGGACAGACAAGCGGGCAGCAGTTGAGGCACTTGAGGTGGCATTTAGGCGAAAAGAGAAAGAGAAGGGAGAGGAGGAGAAGGAGGAGAAAGGGAGAAGACAACAAGGGGTTGCAGAGGGGGTAGAAGTTGCTCAGAAAGGGGGATGCAAAGCGCAAATTAGAAAATAGGCAACTAAAAAAAGATGAAATGCAAAATTGGTAAACACAAAAAGAAGAAAAGGAAAAGCAGCTAAAGTAGCAAAGCAGAAGTGGCTAAGGGGTAGAGGGGAGTTAAAGGGTGTGAAAAATTAGTTGCGCACACACACACATACACACACACACCCATCAACACACACACTTACATGCATAGACATATATTTATGCGTTGGCAAAATGGTCGCTTAAACTTGAATTACAATTGAAGTGTAACAAAGTGGACACAGCAGCAGCTTAGCAGGGGGCAGCTCAGAGGGGCAGAGGGAAGGGGCAGGGGCAGGGGCAGGGGAGCGACTCGCTAATGATGATGGAAGTTTTGCACGCCATGGGTTAATCAAATTGTGTGCCCGCCCAGGGCGCAACTGAAGCGCGGACTTATGCAAAGCAGCGGCAACGACTTCAATTAGATGCGGCACAGCTGTCAGTCGAGAGAGAAAGAGAGAGATAGAGTGAGAGAGAGAGAGGGAGGAAGGTAGAGTGAGAGAGATGCGACGTGGTGGCGGGTGCAACATGCGGCAACAAGAGCCAACCAAAAGGGGCGCAGACATTAAAAAACAAGAGAAAAAAAAAACATGGCAGCGCAGCGTTGAACAATTGCCCAAGCGGAGTGAGAAGAGGAGGGAGTGAGCAGGGGAAAGAGGCAAGCAGAGCGGGAAGAGGCAGCCACAGCAACAGCAACAGCAAGAAGAGCGGCAACGACAACAGCGGCAGCCACTTTCAATTGTGGCAAATTGCAGGCGTTTCCGGCTGCCATCATTACTTGACTCAAGTCCCATTGCTCTACCTCTACCTCTACCTCTACCTCCCTCTCCCTCCCTTTTTTACACTCTTCTCGTTCGCCCTCATTGAAGCATTTTTTTTGTTTGTGGCATTTCTCATTTGTTAATTTTCAAATCAAAACTTTTGAAGTATGCAACATGACGCAAATTTGATTATAGCGCTCTTTCAGCGACCTCAAACCTAAGTTTCATTTTTGACTCTATTTATAGGGGCTGCAACCCTGGCTAAGGGTTGCACACAGCTAGCCAGCCGGGCAGTCATCTTTTGTTCAGCGCTTCCTCTAATGAGCCATTGAACTTGGCGTGCAAAGAAAAAAAACACAGGAAGAAAAAAAGGTGCAACCAAAATTTGAATACTTTTGTGCTTCGTGTTGATGGCGACTATTTTGCATAAATTGTAAATACTAAATTGTAATTTTGCATTTAATTCTAAAGTAAATCAAAATGTATGCAAATATTTCATAGATCAAATTCGTAGCATTTATTGGGCACCAATTTTTATTTATTGCAGAGAAATAAATGGTAATTGAAAGATCTAAGAAAATCATCTATGAAATTGTTTGAAAATTAAACGAATCTTGGATAGATTTGCAAATCTAACCGAAGCAAACTTTTAAGTTAACTGAATTTTGCTTAAAATTAAGTTTAAAAATCTATCAAAATTCTCTAAATTTGTAATCAAGTTTAATAGATAAAATTCGTATGAAATATAATAAAGAACTTGAGAAAATTAGGCTTGAAAGTTCATTCTTTGCAATGCTATATACAAATTGTGAGATATACTTTATTTCATTTACCGATATTGCATATTTGCACAGCAAAAACCAAAACACGCGCTCAAATAATAAATAAATAATAGAGATCACGCAGATCAAGATTGTTTCAAATTTTTGCCGCCTCCGCATATCGAAAATCAACCTTAATTTTAAAGATAGAGCCTCGGTACTCACTTTTGGTACATAGAATAATAAGTAACGTCTCTATGATTTCTGAAAATTTGATTGGGATCAGACAAAAATTGTCAATGTTATTAAAGAAATACTTTTGAATGGGAAAATTCGCCCACTTGCTGGTATATCTGGTATCTGGTATATTTTGCACTCAATGGTGTATTTTGAATGTAGTGTTATACCAATATACCAAATATACCTCATGGTTTTAGTATTTTTGCAGTATACTAATTTTGTATATTTTGCGATTTAGTCGGCGCTGTTTTGAATTTATTCAATCACAGTATCTCACAGTCGAGCATACTCGACTTTGGCATTCTTTCAGTTTCTCAATATCTTTCAATGTCTCGTCTTTTCTCTGCAACATATTTCTATATTTCCGAACAAGAAACTAATTGCTTAAACTCTTATTAATAAACCAACTATAAAACCGTTAAAATGCTCAAAACATTTGTAGAGAGCTTAAAAGTCCAACGGAGAATAAATTTGCTTAAACCGAAATTGAAATAAACTCTCAAAAACAGATCAATAGAAATATTTTTGAGCACTTGTTATTTCAAAGCATTTGAAATGAAATTGCAATTTGCCAAGTAGCTCTTGGATGCAATTTATGCATTCACATGAAGTCAACGAAGTTTTCTATATTTCCTTTGCTTTTTTCTCAGAAATTGTCCTCTCTCATCAGCTAAACTCTGTGCGTTTCTTTTTGCCCCTCGGCAAATGGTGTGAAATCGCAAATTGATTTCTCGCCAACATCAAAACACACACAAAAAAAAAAAAAAAAAAAATCAGCAAATTAAAGAACAAATGAAAATGCAAATAAAAACAAAAGCAGCATAAAAAAAAAAACAATTTGCATGTGCAGAGACCAAAAATATGTAGAAAAAAAAAAACAGAAACTGAGGAAAAGAGAAGCTGCCGCTGTTGCTCTTTGATTGCAAACAAAAATTAATCAGAAATTCATAAAAAAAAAACTTGAAATAAAAGAGAAGCAAAGGAGAGAAAAAGGCTGACAGGTTGTTTGGGCTGGCTGACACGCCCCCTCCGCCCACCTCCTCCCACTTTTCGCCTTCCACTCTTCCACCTCCTTTCGAAATTACAATCTCAATCCCAATCCCAATCCCAATTGCAATTGCATTTTGCTGTTCTCAAGTTCCCAACTCTCACTTCTTGTTTTTTTCATTGTTTTCATTCGCATTTGTTCTTAATAATTGCCTTCTTTTTATTAAATTTTTGTACGCCGTTTGTTGTTTAAATGCATTTTGGAAAGGTGTTTCATTCAATTCCAATATTGAATTGCATCTTATGAACAAAACTTGAGAGCAACATTTGGGATAAGAAAATTCTCCTAACTATTCTAAACCATGCTCGAATCTATCTTTTTTAAAGCATAGATAAATATGAGTTTATTTTTTTTAGTATATTGTTTTTGGTATATAGTCTTTAGTGTATAGCTTTTATTATATACATAGTTAGTATTTTTGTTAGTCAAAAATTTGAGAAAATATCTAAGAAAGATGATGACGGTAAAAAGTTGAGACTAAAAAATGTGAAATAAATTTGAATTTGATTTCGAATACTTAATTCTTATTTAACTTTGTTTTTAATTAATATTTTTAAATTTTTGCAATAATTTAGTAAATGCATTTATTGCTTAATGTTTATTTTTAATTTATGTTTTTATTATTTTGTTCTACTTTTTACTTTAAAAAAAAAATCGATTTTAATATTCTTAAATTTTCATATAGCTAATTCTCTGACGAAAATGTCGCTATCTAAAGTGGAAATTAAAACATTTTTTATTTTAAATAAAAATAAATCTTACAGCTCTTTATTAATACTTTAATTTAATGATTTTGGTATTATATTTTCAATTGAGTCGCAATTAAATTGAGAGTTGGCAATTGAATTGAATGGGAATTTGAATAACTTTAAAAATACCTTTAAGAACTGCACTAATTACGAAGGCAAAATAACGTAACGTGGCATGAGTTAGAGGTTGTTGCACGATGCACGGGGCACGTTGCACTTCCGGGTTGCCTCAATTGCATCTTCATTGAGATAGCCTCAATGATAGCTTGTCTCTGCGAGAATGTGTATAATATGATATAATGAGAAAAATCAGGCTAAGGATTTGCTTTAGTTCAGCTCTAAAATTCTCAATTTGTGCGCTACGAATGATGATCGAGATAATGATTGAGATGATGATGATGATGATGATGGGAGGCAAATGAGAAAACTAAAACTGAGGCAACATGTCGAATGGGAGAAAAAGGAAGCTTAATTGCGGTGGATGAGGGAAGAGGGATGGGGAGGGGAGACAGAAAGAGAGAGAGAGAGAGAGGATGGGAGGGGGAGGCAATGCGACGCGTTGCATGTTGCACGCTCGCGTTGCACTTCCACTCGACTGCGGATTTGTGGTCCAAATGAAGCTGCCTCGGCTTCGCTCTCTTCTCTCCCTTCTCTCTCCCCTTTTCCCTCTTCCCCCGCTACGCTGATAATGATAATGATAATGATGAGGCTGATTTAGTCTCGCACACCACACACACACATCCCCGCACACACACACAATCAGATTGCGTTGTTGTTGGGTGTGAATTTTCATTTCAATTATGCAAATACGACAAGTGAGTAGAACAAAGCGACACGCCTCTATGCTCCCCCTCCCTCCCTCTTCCTCCCTCTGCTCCTGCCCACCATTGTTGCATATGAGCTGCCAAGGGGGAGGAAAGGAGAGGAGGAGGGGGAACTCTGCCCCACGCCATTTTGTGACAACAATGAGAAAATGCAGGCTGAAAACCGCTGCAATTTGTGGCTGCCGCTCTCGTTGGCTGCCAACAATACACACACACACACACACATACACATACACATGTAATCTACACACACACACACACACACTCTGACACACACATGCGACTTGAATGCCTGCCGCGGAATTTTGCAATTTGTGCATAATAATCATGATAATAATAATCGCACTCACACACACTCATCTATGTGTGTGTGTGTGTGTGTTTGCCGCCCCTGGGGCCAGGGCGTTGGCGTTTCGTAAACCAACAACAACAACGAAAAAAAAACGAAGAAAATAAAAATACGAGAAAAAAATGTTTTCAAAATGCGGCAAAAAACTGAGTGAAAAAAACAACAACAACAACAACAGCGAATGCAAATGGAAACGATATAATGAAAAAACTCACATATGAGATACCCTGTAAACTGTTAAGAACCAAAAATATAGCAGACATATAAGCGAGGCAGGCAGTTTTGATCGAAAGTTGTGATCAAGATATGAAAACATGAATTTATGAAAATTTTTAGTAAAAAATTGTGATTGTTGTTACAATCAAATAATAATAATTATGATATAATAATAATAAAAGCTCTTTCCCCAATTCAATTTAAGTTTAATAGTTTTTTATTGTTTCAATATTACGCAAAGATATATTTTCCGACAAAAATCTCAGAAATTTGAATTAAAAGAAATCCATTAAGTTTTCGATTGTTGAATAATTCAAATTAATATTTAGCTGCCAATTTTAATAGAACGTTTTCTTAACTTTTATTTAAACGAATTGAAAACAAAAATGACAAAGATTTATTTTGAAAAACTCACGACTAAGACTAAGAATTTTGGTGTAAATAGGGCGTCAAGATTTCAATAACATTTGATAAAAGGCTTACCACACCTTCAAAATAATTAGCACCCATCAACCTTTGAACCCAGGACTTCCTTTCTGACCTTTGAACGAAAACTCTCAAATTTAGATATCAACTTTAAAGGAATCTCGATGTATTCCACAATTTTGAAACCTAAGTATTAAATCTTAGAACTTGAAATTTTTTTCAGAATGTTCATAGTTTCACGAACACAATTTTTAAGATGAATGTTATAGATTTTCGAAATTAGTCTTTTCTTTTTAATGAAAAAACTCAGAAGATTCTTAAATAAAAAAGGAAAATAAGAGCTGAAGAAAGTTAAAAGTTCTTCTCTCTCGTATTTGAATTAAAAAAATAATCCAACTAAATAACACAACAAAATTCGAAGATAAGTTGCTCCGACTTTACAGGATATGTGTGGAACGCAAAAGGATAAAAAGGAAAAAGGAAGTACTCTGCTTATGCGGTATTCGTTGGCTGGTGGGGGCGGCAAGGCGTGGCAGTTTGTGGTTATGTGGCTTCTGTTATATGTCTGGTTAATTGCGGTGGTTGCTCGCAAACCAACAAAAAAAAGAAAAAAAGTAGAAAAAACGAGTTGGAGCAAGGAGAGGGCTGAAGGCAGAAGGCAGTTGGGGGCTGCGTCCTGTTTCCCACTTGTGAGAATTGTGCAATTTTCAATTATTTCTTGCAAGTTTTTTATGCACTCGAAAGAGAGAGAGAGAGAGAGAGAGAGAGAGAAAGAGTGGAAGCTGTTGCACAGACTTTGCATAATTATAAGCTGCGATTGCGATTGCGAGTCGGCCAGCCATAAATCATAATTACAATGCGTGTGCGCCTAAAATTATGCAATGGTCTGATTATGCAGTTGCAGCTAGCAGCAGGCGGAGTTGCCACCTAGAGTTGCCACCCACCAGTAAGCTCACTTAACAAGCTTGCCACAGCAGAGGAATATGAAAGATTGTCTCTCGTATTTGGGGCAAGTTTTCAAATTCAATTGCGAAAGTCTCTTCGAGCGCTCAATGATTAAGTGCTGGAGTAAAACTCTGAGGAGGGGAAATACTAGTTACTGTAACTGCTACTGTGAGCACAACTCGAATAATCAATTTTCCTGTAGCTGTGACATTCAGTAAATTTACTATTATAATTATTCTCATGAAATAACGAATACAATTCCTTATTACAATGAGATTTGAAAGAGAAACTAAGAGCAAACTTTTCATTAAAGTATTCACTATTTGCATTGCTGTAACTGTTATTTTTAATAGAAATTAATGTTATCACCATCACAGTACTTAAAGCTGTAACTGTTACTTGATTGTAGTTGCGATTGTTAATGTCTTCTTATAGTAACTTTTACTAAGATTGCGAGACTTAATATCGCTTAGCTCAAATAGTAACTGTAAGTGCGACTTGAAAGGTAACTGTTACTGAAACCTGTTACCTACTTAAATTGCTACTAAATGAACTAACTGAATCCAATTCAATTCCAATTCAGCATTTCGATTAACTGTGATTGTAACTGTAACTGTAACTGTGAGTGTGACCATATCTGTGACTGTAACTGTGACTGTAACTGTGACTGTAACTGTGACTATATCTGTGACTGTAACTGTGACTATATCTGTGACTGTAACTGTGACTCTAACTGTGACTGTGACTGTAACTGTGACTGTGACTGTAACTGTGACTATAACTGTGACTGTGACTGTGACTGTAACTCTAACTGTGACTTCAACGAATATATGCTTTAAAATATTAAAAACTGTGACTGTGTTACTATTTCCACTTTAAGATCAATTTAATAGTGCATCCATTTCTATTTCGAAGCTAAGACTTATGCACATACTCTCTACGAACTCACTCTATGGTATATTTTGTATGCAATGGTATATCGTTAAGCTTGTGGTATATTTTAGTATTTTTGCGATTTATTTATTTCCTATTTAAAATATTATAGTCAACTGTGAATATTCCCCACTCGTATATAATTAGATGTCAATATTATTTAAATAAATTAGCCGCAGCTCTTTTAAAGTTACCAAAAATGTCTTAGGCCATTTAAAATAGTCAAATTTAAAACCACTCACCAAGTAAAAAGAGGAAACTCCAAGTGCGAGCGAACTGCAAGTAAATTAAGGTGATAATCACGTAATCAGCAAATCAGTTTCACATAATGAAAACAATCAACAACATTAATTTGTAATCAGTTGCAATTTGGCCCCCAGGAAACAGCTCTTGAAGAGTACAACAAAAAAGTGAATCAAAACGAAATGAATAAAAAAGGAAAAGTGAAAGAGAGGGGAAAACAGAAAAAGGCGCTAGAAATGAATTTCCAAACGAAAGATCAAAGACGCATTTTCAATTGTTGCCATTTGCCGGCAGCCAAAGTAATTTCCACGGGCCAACAGCAAAGCACAGAGAGGGGGCTGAGGCTGGGGCGTGGGCGTGGCACAAACTGCTTAATATCAAATGTAGCAATTATGAGCGTGTTTTTTTTTGCGCAAATTTATTCCCTCCCCTCCCCCTTTCCATTTCTCCCTCGCTCTCTTCACCAACACCTATCAGAGCTTTATGCATATTTATTCATTTTTTCATTTACACATTTTTTTAATTTCAATTCTGCGTCAAAGCAGCTGTCTCCCTCTCTTTCTCTCTCTGTGTCTCTCTCTTGCTTCCTCGCACAACAATGGGGCGCCAATCCCCGCCCCTCACACACACTCTCTCTGCAGTATACTTAGCATTTCCTCAGTTTTCTGCTTTCTTTCTGTTTTTATTTTTTTATATGGAAATCAACACACACACTTGAAATCTTGTTGTTGTTGTTGTTGTTTTCGTTGTTGTTGCTGCCTGTGTTGTTGATTTTTAATGAAGTACTTTTTCATTATGTGTATATTACTTGTGTAAGCACATATACATATGCACTTGTGCACACATATTTGCCACTCTCCACCCCACCACCCCCCACCGCCACCTCTTACCTCCTCTGTAGGCTCTTCTATATGCAATTTCTTTTCATTTCCTGAGCTGAGCTGCACTTTGTTTTCGTATTCTCTTGCATTTCTCTTAATTTCTATTTTAGTTGTCTTTTCATGCAAATGCCTGTCTGTCTGTCTGTCCGTCTGTCTGTCTGTCTGTCTCTATATACCATATCTATCTCCCCCCTCTCTTCGGCTCTTGCTGGACACTTCATAAAATGCAAATGTCTGTGTGCATGCTCCAATTGTTGCTAAGTGAAAGATGGGAATGGCAGCAAGCCATAAGCTAAGATCCCCAACTCTCAACCCAACCCAACTCAACTCATCTCATTTCCGACTTTGCGTTGGATTTTGTTCCCAAGCTTTGCTATAATATGTTTACTATAGAGCATCATATGCCAGTATGTAAATTCTTTTTGAAATAAATTGACTTATTTCTATATGCTCTAGCTATATTATTATCACTTCTTACAACTTAGAACACTTCTTTAACAATTGCTTAACTAAAGCATTTGATATTATTTGGTATATGAAATTCATACTAAAGATTTTATATACTAAATTTATATTATACATTCCGAAAGTTTCTGTTTTTGTCACATAAAAATATTAAATATTGTTTACCGTATCAAAGTACATCAAATATAACAAGTTAAGCGATTAACTATAAAAATGATTAGCACTCTATGTTAAACCATGTACCATTACAATCAAAATATACCATATACTTTTTATGCACGCAAGAATAATAAAAGATACCATAAAGTATACTAATTTGAAGGATATATCGTAGAATAGTATTTGTTTTATGTAATGATATATGACTACATAAATATTATACATTGAGAGATCATACATTTAAAATTAAACTATTAAAATGGCAAATATATTTATTTGCAAAAATACTAAAATATACCATCTAGTTGTTTAACAACTAAATACAAAAAATTCTACTCCGTGGTTTTTTTTTGTATGCAAATACTACTTTATTGTATTTTGGGTATGTAATGGTATATTGTATAAAGATGGTAAATTTTGTATGTTTAACTTAATATACCTTGTGGCATATATTTTAACTACAAAATTGATTAGCTCTTTTTTATTTTATAGTATATCGTTATTGCTAAATATACCTTGTCTAAATTTTAAGTTTTCGTTTAAGTACTGCGAATAAAAAGCTGCATAATAGTAAATGTTATTTACTTAAATCTATTGCAGAGTCGAAAAGGGAACTCTAGTAAAATAAATGGTTAATTATAAGTTAACTACAAATAACTAAAAAATATATATTCTTAATACATCAATTGCTCCAAAATTGTAAACACCCTCAATTAAAGATTTGAAAGCATGTCCCCAATGCATTTGCTTTGTTGCTGTCTCTCTCGCATGAGTCATGCCACATGCGGCATGTTCGATGTGATCCTTTTTGCCTCACATCTTCTTCCTGCGAGTTTCATTTGATGTGCAAAAAAAAAAAATAAAAATAAAGAAATACGAAAAAAAGAGGATAAGATTGAGGAAGTTGGAAAAGAAAGAGCAAGAGGAAGGGGAAAAAAGAAGATTTTTGGCATTCTTCTGTCAAAATATTTACACAACAGTTGTCAGCTGGCTGGCTGGCTGGCTGGCTGGATGTGGTGTGGTGTGGTGTGAACGAAACCGACAGGACGAAGGACATTCCATTGTGAAGCGAAACAGACACTCGACGTTCGCTCTAAATGGGATCATCATCGGGATCATCATCATCATCATCATCGTGATCGTAGCCACTGTCACTTTGTTCCTTCAATTACTTGTAATTATATTATTTGCTGAGCAAACAACAACGAGAGCCACGCCCACTCACAAGGATTTTGCGACTGCCTTTTCCTGCTAAGATCCTTTTTGGCCAAGAAGTGGCAATGTAAATAAAATAAAACTTGGCCAAATAAAGAGAGCGAGAAACCAAAGCAGATTAGCACACGTGATGTGTGAACCCCGAACTGAAACTGGTCAAGAAAATGCCGCATTCAAGTGGCAACAACAACAACAACAAGAACAACAACAATTATGAGAGCAGTTGTTGCCACAGCTCAGAGCTCAGCATAAACAATGAGTAGGAGAATGAGATTTGAATTGGGATATGGATTTGAGCCGAAGATGAAGCTGTTGCTATTGCTGTTGCTGTTGCTGTGAAGTGGGCAATTGACATTTGCCTGGAGCAACAGCAACATCAACAGCAGCTGAAGCTGAAGCTGAAGTAGAAGTTGAAACTATTCTCTTCTCTAATTTTGTAGTAGTCTAATCCTTTTACTTCTAATTAGGCCTTTCAATACAGACCTTTTCACAACAAGACAGTTTCAACTGTCTGTTACAATGAGACATTGGAATTACTTTTGATTACAATTACAATTATTTAGCATTATAATAAAGTTGAAGAATTGTAAGAACTTAAGACAAATTGCGCTACAAACGAATGTTGAACTTCATTAAAGTATTAAACAGCCGAGACGATGTCAGACTCTAGTAGTATATCAATATACGAAATATAGCCTTTGATATTATTTAGATCTATTAATTTGGTTTATTTTTCGCTTTTATTTGCAACACAAATAAATATTAAGCTTCGTTAACTTATTCTGTATGCGCATTAAGAATTTTATGGCGTTTTGAATAATTAGTCTTATTATAAAACTAAATAGTTTTGTTTATGTTTTAAGTTAAGTTTGCGTTAAATTGAATTGAATTTCCTTAATAAATATATGTAATATTGAACGATTTTGAATTATTAAAAGTTTAATTTGATATTGAGCGACTTTCATACTTATCTACAATAATCTCTTGTTATTAATTATAATTATATATACAAAAATATTACTTATTAGGGTGTTATTTTAAATTTGGATAATAACTTTAATTACTTATATATTCGACACAGTGAAATTCAAGTATGTAATTTCTTTGGGATATGAATTATGTTCACTACTAATTTTGACTTAATTATGAATATTCTTAATGTTTGGTTTTAATAACTTTTTTCAATAATATTAAAATTAAGCTTTGAACTCTTTTTCAATCTAAATATTTGCCTTTTGTGATTGCACAATACTAAATTATAATAAATAATTTGCGACTAGTTAATAAATATTATATTTAAAGTTTGAGCTGCAAATATGCATTCTACATGCTTTATTCTTAGCGTTTCCTAATAACTAAGCGTGTTTTTAAATGAAAGCATATTAATGATATTAAATCATTTTATATGATCTATTTATACAAAATATAAATATGCTATTAATATTTATTTTACTAAATTGACATATGTATTGTATACTGATGAGTTTTTGATGTATTTTTTCTTTTTTGTTTTTATTTCTATTTCAATTGTTTTCTTTTTATTTGCTTTTTTAACTCTCTACATTGCTTTATTATTTGTATTTGATTGCTGATTTAGTATTTTGTTTTTATGTTAATTATTATTGTTGGTGTCTATATTTTCATCTTTATATATAATTTATTTTATATTTATTTTCACATCTACTCCGCATTCTTTTATTATTTACATTTATTTTCATATCTACTCCGCATTCTTTTATTATTACTTCATAGGTGCATTATTTGAATTATTATTGTATGTTCAGTCTTAGTTTATCCTTTTAATTCTTGTTATATTTTGGTGTTTTGTTTTTCTCCTCCTTTCTTTATAAGTCTCGTCTTCAATTTCACCATTTTCTTCGCTTTCTTTCTCTGATCTGCTCCCGCTAGTGAAACACTCTTCGATATGCACTTATAGCCCAATTAATTGCATGATTAACGTCAATCAGCAATTGCCTTGCCTCATCCTCGCTGTTGCACGTTGCAAGCAACTTGTAAGTGCTCTGGATGAGCTATCAGTCTGTCAGTCTGGCAGTCTGGGAAGGAAAACCTATGGGATGCGATGCGATGCAACACGATGATCCACTTGAAATTTTTCACATTTCACATAGAAAATAATACAAGGAGAAAAAAGAACATTCGACTTGAATCGAATCGAGGCTCAACTTGACATGCTCCTCGCTCTCTCTCTCTCTCTCTCTCTCTCTCACTCTTTCGGTCTCTTTCTCTATGCTCTGCTCTGTGTCGACACAGGTGCGGATGGCTCAGCAGGTTTTTCCTGGCAACGTTTATACAATTTGTCGTTGTTTTTTCCTGCCACTCCAGGCGAGAACGGGAGAACGAGAGAACGAAAGAAAAACGAGCCTTAAGCGTGACTAAAGCGTTTCTCCTAACAAGCCGTTAACGAGCACTTCTCGTCTCGACCTGTCTCAGGTCTCAGGTCTCTCACATGTGGCGTGGCAATCGCAAGTTTAATTGGTAAAATGGTTCATTTAGCAGTCAGAACCAATTATGAGACACACACACACACTCACACACACACACACTGCTGTAAAAACAATTACAACACTTTTTCAACTTTATTTTTCTCACCTTTTTTTTGGCATTTGTTTTTTTCCACCTGTATTGTTTGTCTTTTAACGAGCCAAACTGGGAAAATACACAAAAAAAAAATTGTGCTGAGCCGCGAAAATGGGTTCTCAAGTGGCTTTTTGAAAACAACTACCGCTTGGGCGGCAAGTGCCACGCCCCCCCTTCCTCACTCACTCACTCACGCCTTGCCACACGAAAGTCAAGTGCCTCCATAGAAACACACATGTGCATTAACTTCATGTTGCCGAAGTTAACGCCTTCCATTGGCAATTTACACGCGCAGCTGAATAACCAAAGATTTTTATCAATTTATGAAATCATCTTTGGACACTTAATTAGTGAAGTTATATAGAAATTATGATAATCATGTGATGAACAGACACAAAGTTGATCAACGCTTTAAACTAGTTTCAATTTCACAGATTGCAGAGATCTTTAAAGCATTAAATTATTAACATAGATGACAAGACAATTGTAAAATACCTTTTCTTTGAGTATCTTTTGCAAAGGAAATATTAAATATTTTGAGAAAATAAGTAACTTTTAATTGTAAAAAAATATTTTGTATAGTAAGAAATGATTCTGTGAATACTAACTTTAAGTTTTATGCTTTTTAAAATATATATATTAATTTTATAAATTCATTTCATAAAATCATTCGGATTTTGTTGTTAATTCAGAGAATGGATTTTGAGAGATGAATGCAACAATATGTTTCTATAAACATTAAAAGTATTAAGAACATTATTTATATTCAGATGTCATCGAATAAATGTAATCTTAGTTAAATTAGGTGTATTTATTAAAATACTCTATTAATTTACATATTATTACTGCAAGCTTTAAATGAGATATATTCAGATTTAGTATTTTAATGCTGTCAATTAAATTAATTCCTATGTATGTATTTCAGAATTTATTTTGGGAAGGAAGAAAATCAGAGAAAACAAGATTTTCAAATGCGCATAAATATATATTATATATATTGATTATGAATTATATGGAATTGAATTAATTATGTTTTAATTCAGATAGTTTTATAATATTCAAATTTCTGCAACTTAATTTGGTTGTTTGAGCAATGTTATTTATATGTGTTTTGAATGTAACATAGTAGATAATCGATATACCAAATATAGGCTTTGGTATATTTTTATGTTATTTCGGCATATATTTGGTATATTTTTGTGGAATATTTTTTGTAAAATGAAAAGCGGGTATTAAATATTAATGAATAACAATATTGATATATCAAATGAATCTGGTATATTTTAGTATTTTTTGGTATGTTTTTGCTATATTTATAAATAAATGATTTTGTTTTATTTATTTACAGTCGAACTTTTATTTTTGTAGAATAGGGCATTGAAAATGTTTAGCGGGTATCTCACAGTCGAGTACGTTTGGTATATTTGAGTGTTTTAGCGGTATATATTTGGTATATTTGTTGAATATTGCATTATTGTAATGTATGGCTTAATTGTCAGTTTCAGCAAATAGGCAAAGTTTACAAAGAAATGATCTATGGATGACTGAGAGATACAAAACTATAGCAAACTATAGCTGGATGCTTTTAGTAATTGGTAGGCAGCTACGCTGAGAGGAGGCATGCAACGTGTGGCATGTGGCATTCATTAGAATTATGCGGACAAAATGGGTTGATGGCAACCAGTGCGCGAGCCTCTCAAAGGAAATCAACATATTTTAACATTAATTTGCGATGCGACGAGGCAAACGGAACGAGTTAAAAGTTGCTCGCATTAACATGCAACAACAACAAGTTGAAGCCAGAAAAACTGCGAGGAAATTCACACAAAAAAAAAAGCGGAAAAAAATGTAAACGGATAAAGTGCCGAGAGAGAGAGGGAAAGAGAGAGAAAGAGCGTATGTGCTCGTCGAGGCGATGAAATATAATAATGAGGACACACACACACACATACCTGAACACCTCCCTCTACACACACACACATACAGTAGCAGCTCGTTAGCAGCGACGACGTCGACGCACCTTGCACCGAAATGGAGTATTAAAAATTATGCAAATGAATTCGTGAATTCGCATTCGCCCAGCTCAGCGTCGCCTCCTTCTCCCCCTCCTTCCTTCCCCTCATGCTCCTTTCTTCCATCTCCTCTTCTTCTTCAGTTGTCCTTCAGCCCAAGCCAAATGCGCGGAAATTAAGCGCATGTAGAAGAGAAGAAGGCAGAAAAGAAGAGTGAAAAAAAAACGCTGCAGACATTATGAATGATGTAAATTAATTTCAGACTCGTTATTGCTCTCTCTTTCTCTTGCTTGCTGTCTCGCTCTTCACTTGAAAAGACACGAGCCAAGCTAAGCAGCAGCATGCACTAAAAGGGGGAGCACCAAGCGGGCAGGGGGTTGGGGGCTGGGGTAGGCACTGGACAAATGCGTAAAAACAATTACGCTTTAATTGCAATGATTTCCCCCAGCAACAGCAGAAGTAGAAGCAGAAGCAGAAGCAAAGCGCGCGCCAACGAAAATTGAGCTAAAAAACGAAAGAATAGAAAACAAGACGCGAGTTGCATTTGCGCGCAACTAGAGAGCGGGAAGGGGGAGGCAACACTGCTCTGCTGGGGGGTGGCAATGTATTATTTTTTTCCTGCATTTTTCTTTTTTTTTTTTTTTTTTTGGCTGCAAGGCAAGTTATGGCTGCTGCCGAAGGTAGTCAGCGAATGCGGAGCTTTATCCGCAAAACCAGGTGACAACAACACTGCAGCGACAATGGGGCGAAAAGCAAACGGAAATAACGGAAATAACTGCAATTTCAGACATTCAAATATAGAACAAGGTAAGCAATAACTGCAAGTAATAAACTGACCATGAAATACTTTAAAGAAATATTTAAGTTTAAAACAAATGTTATAAGTTAATTATATCACAAGCTTTCCGTTTGTCCATTTTGTTTATTTTTATTTATAAATTAAAAAAGAAAAATGTATTGAATATTGCAAAATCAAATTTCTCTTGAACATTATTAACTTTACTCCTAATTCAATTAAATCTAAATTGAAGTGCAATGTTCAGCCATTTTTATACCCGCTATCTATAGGGTAGAAGGGTATTATACCTTTGTACCTCCATAAAATTTATGTAACAGACAGAAGAAGGCATCTTCGACCCTATAAAATATATATGTATATTCTTGATCAGCGTCAACAGCCGAGACGATATAACCATGTCCATCTGTCAGTCTGTCCGTCCGTCCGTATATATGATCACTTAGATCTTAGAGATTATAAGAAGACTAAAGGATATATCATTTTTATTCGACAGAACTTGTTATGTTTGCTTTGAAATTTTTGCCACGCCCACTTCCGCCCACGCGAATCGATAAAAATCGAATAGCACAGCTATTTCTTTTATTCAAGATGGTTAGCGGGTATCTCACAGTCGAGCACCCTTGACAGTAGCTTTCTTACTTGTTTGTTATTTATTTTTCTAAATTTATAATTTGTAGAAGATATATACATATATTTTTTTCAATTATCTATTTTCTCTTTTATTAATTATCACATATTGGTTTGAGGATTTTTTTTTGTCTTTTTGCAATTACTATAAATGAAATGCAGCAAAATTAGCAAAATTATTATGGCCAAAAAATTTATAATTCTTTCCATTTGCTATCACGTTCAAGGTGCATTTTTTTTGCGCGCAAATGCACTCATTTTGCCCACTGTGCGCTGACTGCCTTATGGCAATTTTAATTTCGCTTAACGAATTATTAAATCCTTATGAGCAGCGAGTGTGTGTGTGTGTATGAGTGTTGGGTGTTTGGGTGTGTGTGTGTGAGTGTGAGTGTGGTTGAAAATCATATTCACATTCATGCTTGAATGAGTTTTTTCTGCACGCCAGGCACTTGCCTGATCAAAGGACGACACTCTTGAGAAATTATCATAAAAGGATTTGTGAGCAACGCTTGACGCTTCACTCTCTCTCTCTCTCTCTCTGTCTCTCTCACTCTCTCTCTCTCTCTCTGATTTCCGCTCGGTTCTGTTCCATTCCATTTCGGTGCCCACACCCACATTTTACCAAAGGTATTGCCATATGGATACCATATAGACTGGATATACTATACTTTGAATAGAGCGCGCCTCGTCTTTTGTTTCACATCACAATCATCATCAGCTTCACATTTTTTGTGTGTTCGTGTTGTTCTTGTTTGTTTGTTTGTTTGTTTCTTCTTCGAAATTGCAAAATTTGAATAATGCGCAAGTGGCGTGAAAACAATCATATAAAGCATCAAATATTCATATTCATATTCATAAAAAGCAATGACTTTATGCTGATTGCATAATAGGCCGCAGTCACAAGACAAAAAACGAGGAACGAAAAAGAGGAGAGGCCAATGTGTGTGCCATTGACTTTTGCTCCATCCCGTCGATCCACAGATTTCACAGATTGCAATTAGTATAGAAGCCAGAGCTCAAAGACGAGACAATTGTCAAATGAGTTGCGGGCTATATCGGGAATGGAAATTGGAAAAATGCTAAATAAGTAATCAAGCCACGACTCTTGAACAGATTTCTTTCTTTTTCTTCTCAATTCTTGACTTTGAAGTGCATTTAGCATTTAGCATTAAGCATTTGGGCATTTATCGCTCCCTGAATGAATGCATCACATAATGCTTGAATAATCTCACACATTTGCACTCTGAAGTGGCTGCACTTCAATGCAACTCTACCAAAAGGCCCCCAACCAAAAAAATGCACCCAATACCCTAAGCTCAATGTGTATGCTCCTTCTTCTAATATACTCTCTAAGCTCTCATTAACTAAACATATATTAGCGACTAATTGGCTAGCTTAAACATTTTCAGGCTTCAAATTCTTGAAAGTCTTAGCTTGCTTAACAAAAATTATCATAACTCTATCTTAATCTTTGATCTTAATCTTGAAATGTTTGTCGAAAAATATACAAATAAATATTAAAATACAGAATAATAGTATGAAAAGATTATTATTATAAGAAGATTGTTAAATGAATAGTTTTCTGTATTTAAAAGAAGTTTTAAGTTTAAGAATGATCCACAAAATTGTCACTTTCTAATTGTCTATCAACTTTCTTTTTTTCTATAGAAAAATCATTGTTTAGTTGCTTACGAGTTACCAGCATTGTGCAGCATTAATTTTGTTTATTAGCATTTACTATCGTTTATCGATAAGTTGCACTTTAAATATTTCACTAACAAAACTATGGCAAATTAACCAAACTTATGCTATAAAACACATTTAAAACGTTTGCAAAGAGAAAACTCGTTCGCTTGGCTAGCAAACAAAACAATTTACGCAACTTTGATAACTTATCGTTTATCGATAGTAGATTTGAACTGATCACAAGTGACGCTCAATTGTCACCACGCTGGAGCTGCAGCGGCGAATTCGCGAATTTCGGCTGGAGGTTCGTGTCCTGGCTAAGCGCCTGCGGCGGACAAAAAGGTTTCTGCAAACAAAGCGACGCAGCTTTCGCGCAAAGCTTTTTCACGTTTGAAAGGGTTGCAAAGCAACTGCAAGAGTGCAAGTGTGTGAGTGTGAGTGCGAGAATTGTTGGCTGCTTGGACCACGCTGCGTATGCGTCATGCGCTTAGTTTAATCTGCTTGAATGATTTAATTTCAATGATTTCAATTTAGTTGATTTCCTTGATTTGCTTGTGTATAGTATTGCATTTAGCAATTTTCTCGATACACAATCCAGACCGATAAATTCAATTACACTCGCAACCACTCGGGGCAACAGACAACAGCAACAACAACAACAACAACTGACTGCAAATATGTCACGGACAGCGACTGTGTCCGCCTTTCTAGCCACTCCCCTTTGCCCTCTCCACTATTCTCTTCGAGTTAGTTGCGTTTAAGTAGTTGGCCCAAAGTGTATTTAAGCTAAAAGCTTTGGAGTCCACTTGACAATGTGCCAAGTTCTCATTGCTCTTGTTGTTATTGTTGTTCTTCATCTCTTCCTCTTTTACGTCTTCTCATCGTCATCGTCGTCGTCGTCTTATTCCCCGTCTTGTGTTGTTGTTATTGTTGCCGCCCATTGTGACTTGCGTCCTGTTTTTCTGTTGACATTTCGGCCAGCTTCTAATCCGTCTGATACCTCTCCTCTCCCCCTCTAGCTCTCTCTTTCTCTCTCTCTCTCTCTTTCCCATCGAATGGCGACCCCTTTAGCCAAGAGATTCAAGATTTATTTGCACTCAAGCGGCTGCCGAACAAGCAGATAATGGGCGTAAACGGGGCTGGAGGAAGGGAACGGGGCGGAGTTCAGACACGACATGTAACTGACACAACATATTGCCGAAGATTGCAAAGGGAACAGCAATAAATTTGATAAATTAATCGCAGTTAAGCATTTCGATTATCGAACGATGAGCATCGATTAAAAATAATTAAAAATTAAACTCAATTCGTAATTGATTAATGGAAAAGCATTTAATTTGGGAAAAACAAGAATTGAAGTATAATCATATAAGGAACTAACATTTAAAATAAAGCGGTTTAAATATTTTATATTTTATGTTCCTTATTTATTTACATCTATCTATCTATGAAAATAAATACAGATATAATAGATAAACATAATATTTAAATATAATATTTGATAGAATTTAGAAGAGCTGTTACAATTTAATATACATACATATACATACATACATACATACATATACATATACATACATACATACATACATACATTTCGAGCAAATGAAATAAATTTAAATAAATGATCTAGGATGTCAAAATAAATTATAGAACTTTAATAAAATGATCTAGGATGGCAAAGTATTTCTCATTTTTAAAATAAATTAAGCAAGAAAGCTAAATATTTCAAAGAATAAAAAATGTAAATATACAAAAAATAAAAAATAAATAATTAAAAATATGAATGTCAAATTAAATGCATAAAAAATAAATACAAAATAATAAAATAAATAAATAATAAAAAAAAAATAATAATAGAAATAAAAAAATAAATATTAAATTTTTTTTATATTCTTTATTTATTTACAATCTATCTATCTAAAGATAATAAGTAAATTATATGAAATAAATATTAAATGCATTCAACATTCATTCGAAAACAAAACATTAGTTGATGATTCGATATAAGATCAATTTATTTACTATCGATCTTAATGAATAACACTAATAATAATTATACAAAGCAATGTATAAAATAATGGGATTTATTGATTCATAAATAAAATATAAATAAGGGCATAAAAAATTCTACAAAAATATTGACATTTCAATTTGTGATCGATTTATTTACTATCGATATATATTAATGAATACTATTAATAATTATGGAAAGGAATGTCTAAAATAATGAATTGAATTATTTATGAATCGCTGCCTTCTAAATAAAGAAAATACTGTTAATATAGACGACATTTGCTGCAGCTTCGATAAATCTAAGAAACTAGTTGTGTGGCAGACAGAGAAGTAGAGAAGAGGCAGCAACAGGAAGCAGTGGCAAGTGGCACTGCAAATGTTGTGCAAAGACAATTTTGCGTGGCATTCAAATTCAAAAATTGCTTAACTGCACAATTTGTTGTGCGTGTGTGTGTATGTGTGTGTGTGTGTGTGTGGGGGGGTGTTTAATGCTCGCTCGCAATATCGGAAATTTGTAAATGAATTAATGCCGCGGCACAAAGAGGCAGCCGCAATGTTGCTGACTTGCCACAAGTTGCAAAAGGGGATCATCATCAGCTTGGGGCAACAGCGATTTCAATCTATTGATGCTTTTCTTTGCGATGCAAATGAGAAATGGAAAATGTGAAAAATGTGGAAAATGGTAAATTTGTGCTTATGTTGCATAAAGAGGCAATGCTTGCCCCTTCCCCTTCTCCATTCCCCCACTCCTGACAGCTGCTTTTTATTGCGGCAAAATTAAATAATTTCGACAGAGGGAGAAAAAAAAGATGGAACCACTTTTGTAGGGAACGAGTCTCAATTTGGTTTTTCTTCCATCTATTTCTTCTATTTTTTTTTTTTTGGCAGTTCCCCGAAATTTGCTTATGCACACAGAAGAGAGGGAGTGAGAAATGCTGATGAAAAATATATACAACAAATGCAACATCTGTCGACAGGCAAATAAAGAAGCGCGCCTGTGCGTATCTGATAGATACAATGTGCCCAGCGTGTATCTCTCAGATACAATGGCCTTTTATCGACGACAGGCGACAGACAAAAGGATGAAGTGTAAACAGGCAGACGGACGGACAGACAGACAGACACCAAGGATAAGGATATAAGGATATCGATGTGTGAACGTGGATGGAACTCTATGGCAAACATGTCAACCAATTCAATTCATATTCTGACACATTTTGCCCCTGAAGTGGCATGACACGTTGAGGCAAGGCCAATGGCAAACAAGGGTGATAATCATCATCCGCATCATCCACATCATCATCCACTTTATAATTATAATAATATGTAATAATAATCATGATTTTAATCATGATAATTTCACTGCGCTGTTGCTCTTGCTGTTTGATGAGGGCTGCGGGGTTATTATTGGTTTATCACTCGAATCACATGAATCATTCTAACGAGTACTTAAAAAGAAATTCACGAGCAGAAAATGAGAGAGAAAGAGAAAAGGGAACGTTCTTAATACATGTTTGCTTGTACAAATTATAGATTTCACAGCGCATATTTGAGCATGTCAAAGTGACAATCTATCTTCAATATGTGTTGGGGAAATCTTAGCTCAACATTTAAATTTGAAAATTGAGCGGTCTTCATAATAAGGCTATAAATTATGGATAACGAGTGCAGAGCTTGAACAATTTAAATTAAAGTTAAACTTGTATGTTCTATTCTGTAGTGCAACAAACAACTGAAACTTTTATTTACATAATATTACAATTAAAAATATAAATTTGTAAATTAGTGTAAATAACTAATCAATAATTAAAAACAAGTAATAAACAACAGACAAGATACGCGCTTTGCATTTTTAATGAAAGCAAATCAGTGCTGTACATATTTATTTTAAAATATACTAAATTAATATACCGCAAAAGATTTATAACTTGATAACTAAATAAAAAATGCATAAAAAACTTCCTTAAAGATGCGTGATTTTAGATGTTAAATATGTTTAATAATAAAAGAATCAATATTATTTGCTTGACTTCAAATGATTTTTTGCCTTACCAAATCGCGTCGATTAGAAATGTGAAATTTGCACAGTCAACAGGTTGTTTAGTCTCCCATACTTTACACTAAGTACACACACTTTAGCACACACACTCTCTGACATACACACACACATCGATATACAATCGAGAAATAGATTTTGCGATTTTCAATTGCCGCCTTAATTCCCGAATGGATTTCTGTTGCGTTTGACAAGTTTGCAACTAAAGCTATTTGCTCGACAATGCCAACAGTTGCCTTCTTCTCCTTCCTCCCCCTTCTTTTCACCTCTCTCCCTCGCAGAGATGTTGCATAGCCTCATCATAAATAAGTTGTTGCAACAGCAACTAAACATGGCAAATATTGGCAGCACTCGACATCCAAGTCGAAGTTGTAGTCGAAGTCAACTTAAATGTAGCCCGCAGTCGACTGTTTAGAATAAGAGGAAGTGTAAACGACGCAAGGATACGCTGTAGTGCAGCTATAACATTTTAATAGTTTAAAGAATTAGTTAAAGTTTCTTAAAGCGAAGTAAATGAAGCCTCCTTCAAGTGAAAGCGTGAGAGTAAACGATTTCTTATTGAAGTTGACTAATGAATTCGCTCTAAATAGTTATTAGAATAGTTGGCGACTTTCCGATATCCTGGGAAGACATATATGTAAGTGGAAATAATTGAAAGAAATAAGTCAAGTTTCTTAAAATTGATAAATATACTCGTAGTAGCTAGATGAACAGTGAAGGTTAAAGATTTCGTATTGAAATGAATTTCATAGTTAAATTTCATAGTAAGATTTCAAAATGATATTGGCTAATCAATTGCCTATAATTAACAATTATAATAATAGGTAAATATTAGATAAAATGGGAATAATTTAAAGAAATAGTTGAAATGTTTTTAAATCAACAAATTGGGTAGCTACCTAATGAGTGAAAATAAAAGATACATATCATATTAAAATTCCCTAAATTTATTTACTATAATCTTTAGTAGGTGCAAAAATAAATATTCCCCACTAGCTGGCTTGGTTTATTACAGGGTATAACGACGCGTCTTGCGATTCACCGTTAGTTCTATGAGTATGTGTGTGTGTGTTTGACAGAAGTTATTAAATCGAATCAACTCTCGACTGATGTCTGATGTCTGGCAACGATTTGCGATTTACGCACTTGCCCCCTGCTGTTCGGTTAGTTGCTTGTTGCTTGTTGCAACATCCTTCAGGTGCAAGTTCGCTCGCTTGCTTGCGCCATATTTATTGTGCAATCATAATAACAATATGTATTGTACGCAGTTGTTGCTGCTGCTGCTGCTGCTGCTGCTGCTGACAGCATCCTTGAACGTTGCCCCAATGTGTTGCAAGTTGCAGAGGCAGTAAACGAATTTCTATTTCTATTTGGCATGTTGACTATTTGCCTGTTGATATTGCACTTGGAATTGTGCATTTTTCACATCGCATCGCATCGCATCGTCTTATGCGTTTACTTCAAGCACTGCACCGCATCGCATCACAGCATCACAATTCGCCTCTCCTTCTCCCTTCTCCCACTTCACTAAGCTGTTGGCATTGTCCTCTCGATATTTGTGATTTCATCGAACTTTAAAGCAATTAGATCTTACTTAATAACTATTTGATTTGAAATTCCTTTAACTGATATTTTTCTTGAAGTCAAGAGAGCAACTTATTATATTTATATCAAGTACGTTTAAAAATAAAATAAATATATAAGTATGATAATTCAAAACAAGTAAGAAAACTACATTCAAGTATGCTCGACTGTAAGATATCTGCTACTCATTTATTCTTAAAATTTATTATTTAAAATATACCATAGAGTACAAACATATCAGAAAGTCAGTCAAAGCTACAAAGACGCGTAGTAAGAAGGCTTTTTTTTACCATACAAAAGAATTTTTTAAATAACTTTTACCCTATTAGTAAACTAATTTATGTATCTATAACATTTAAGATAACTCTATCACTTGTCTTTCAATTGGGCCATTTTTGTTTTCAATTATAAATTGTGATGGCAAATAATTGAACCAAGAAATACAAAGGAAAATGAATTAATAAAGCATTTATGAAAAATGAAACCAGATAATACATAATTGAATTTTGGAAGGTAAAGAAAAGGAAATGGTATTAAGGATATTAACTAATAGAATACATTTTACAAAAAATGCAAAATGAAGAAATAAAATTGAAATTAAGAAAGTAAAAAATATATCTTTAAATTAAAGAAATAAATATGCAATTAAGAAACAAATAATATAATGTATAATTGAATTGAACAAAATATAAAAAGAGATATGTAATTAAGGAAAATACAAATTAAATATAATAAATTTCGAAGAAATACAAAACAAAGAAATAAGAAATTCAGAAATTAAGTGAGTAAACAAAACTGTCTTCTAATAAATTAAGAACTAAAGCAAATAATAATATCAGTAAACAACAAATTAATTCATTAATTTAACGCGAGTATTTCTGATGAAAAGCAGAGAAAATAAGTGCATTGAGACTGCAAACGAGTTTTCTCTGCTTGGCTTTCCACTCTGCTATTTTTTCTTTGCGAATTGCAATTGCTATTGGGCAATCCATTAACTGTCGCTGCACATAAAAATTGCAAAATTTCAAATAATTCAATTGCTTGATAAGAAAAGCGACAGGCAGAAGTCGAGAGCAGAGACAGAGGCAGAGGCAGAGGCAAGGATAACAAGGACAACACAGTCAATGTAATTCATCATTGCAGTTGCGCAGCATAATGACTTCCTGGGCGCGCAGCCCTCTTGCTTCTTCTTCTCCTTCCTCTGGCAGTTGCAACCCACAACAACAACAACAAAGAGGCTGCAAGGATGTGAACAGGCTGCGGCTGTCCTGGCAAGGCAGCCATTAGCGAAATTTGAGCACCAGCAACAACAGCAGCAGCAGCAGAAGCAGCAGCAACAAAAGGGGCACCCAAAGCGAATCAAAATGGTGAGCACAGGGCACAGGGTTGCATCACAAAGTGGGTGGCAACCAGGGAGGCGAATAATGCCAGAATTAAGCTGCATAATTTACACAACCCCTTCAAAGTGCACTTAAGAGAGTCTCAACAAAAAAAAAAACATACACACAGAACTCATAATAAATCTGCGAGAAAAAGAAAAAGAGAAACACTGTTGAAGGAAGCAGGGAAGAAGCTACATATTATTCGTTTCGATTTTAGTCATCCTTAGAATTAGAATAGAAAATTGCTTGGTACAATTGATTGACAGACTAAGTGACTAAATGACTTAGTCACTGCCTGAGTGACTATCTAAATGATTGACTCTCTGATTGATTGACTGAGTGAAAGGCCAAACGATTAACAGACTGAATAATTGAATGACGAACGCAAGAAACGATTGAACTACTGTGTGATTGATTGATTAATTGATTTTAACTAACTAAATGATTGTATGACAAACTGATTGATTCACAGAAAGAGTGATGAAATAACTGGCTCATTGATGGGTTGACTTATTCATTGATAAACTGAGTGACTGATTGAATGATTTACATTATTACTACATTATTAACTAAATGAATGACGGAGTGAGTGAATGACTGACTGATTGAATGACTGAGTGAAACACTAATTGAATGGGGAACGCATGAAATGATTGAACTACTGTGTGATTGATTGATTGCTTGTTGATTTTAACTAACTAAATGATTGTATGAAAAACGGATTGATTCACAGATAGTGATCTAATAACTGGCTCATTGATGAATTGATTTATTCATTGATAAACAGAGTGACTGATTGATTGATTTAATGATTGACTCAACGTACTACATTACTAATTAAATCAATGACTTACTGATTGAATGACTGAGTGAATCAATATATGATTAACAGACTCACTAATTGAATCATCAACGCAATAAATGATTGAACTACTGACTGATTGATTGATTGAATGACTGACTAATTGGTTGATTGACTAAGCGTCTATGTGACTGATAGATTGATTGATAGATTTAAACCAATTAAATGATTGATTGACTGACGGTTTGATTACAGACTGACTGGCTGAATAACTGACTTATTATTATTTAATGACTGACTTTTTGATAGATTTAGTGATTGACTGACTGGGTGACTAACTGACTGATTGATTGACTGATATTGAATGACAACCGGACGAACTGATTATTTAATTCAGTGAATGATTAAACGACTGACTAAGTGATTCAGTGATTGATTGACTGATTGAATGAATTAGTGATTGAAAGACTGAATAATTGATTGACTAACTTAGTGACTGACTGATTGGTAGATTGACTGAATAACTGACACAGGAACTCATGGACAAACGCAGTGTGTCTCCAACTGCATGGATGTCTATCTGATTGACTATCTGCCTGATTGATTGTCCGTCTGTCTGTCTGTCGGCTTGATTGACTGTCTGCCTAGCTGAATGGCTGGCACTGACAGTCTGCAGTGCAATTGTCTGCACGCTTCAGTGGGCATGGCTTGAATTGATTGTGTAGTTCGCTTCTCTGGCCGGGTTAAAGTGCGCTGAGGGCGCAACGCTGCTTACCCAGTCAAGTGTATTATCAATTGAAAAACTCAACGAGTTCTGCCAGGTGGCATTCCTCCTATACCCTTTCCTCTCTCCTCTCCACGATTCAATGCCGTCCTGTGCTGTCTAGTCTGGTTTGATCGCCGTTGTGCTCTACATGAAGTCAAGTATCCACTCAAAGTGCTACTCTAACGACTAACTGCAAGTAATCAATTCACAATCTAGCAAATATTTCTTCTTTTTTTTTGGCAAACTTATAGGCAACTCTTTATCCACATTCCTATATCAACTTTGTGCTTGGATTAAAGTTGATTTGTCCATAATTATTTTACAGTTTATGAATTTATGTTAGCTGTTACAGTTTGACGTCTTTGCATAATAATTAAGTTTCGTATTTGATACTTGTTATATTCAATACGATGCATGAAAATAATATAATCTTTTCTTTTTAAGCTATCTTCAAAATAATTAATAACATTTGATGTTTAATATTTTATTAAATTATTATTTCTTTTGTTAAGTTTTGTTAAGTCTAAATTCATTTTCAGCTGAACTTCTGGATCTTTTCGTTTTACAAGCTTTCTGCATTTCATTTAGATACGCTCTGCTTTAGTTTAAAAGGCTTTCTGCTCTTCTTTAAGAAGCTCTCTATTTTTCTTTAAGAATCTTTCTTATTCAGTTTAAGAAGCTTTCTGACTTTTTCACTATCTAAGAAAACTATTCTGTTTATCATTACTTTTACTAACTCATAACATTTAATTTTATTCAATTTCGTATAACATATTTGTTAGATTTTCTTTAAATTTTTAGTAGTTTTATTATTTTTTTTTACTTCTATGTAGTTACTTATTATTATATGTTTATTTACTATTCTAGTAAATTGATATCTTTTATAAATCTTTATGCATTATTTTAAATTTATTTACATTTGATTTATTTTTCATTACATACATTTTTTGGCTAGACTCAGCTTTTAATCCCTTACTTTTTTTGTGTCATCTCTAAACATGGCTTATCTTACTATTTATTTAATTTTTTACTTATCTCTTCCTAATCACCTGCTTTATAATTATTTCTTGAGTAGCTCATTTTGGAAATCCTGCTGGCCGAACTTCTTCAATTGCATCGCTGTCGTTTTGTGTTCTTCTTTTTTTTCGCTGTTCGCTGCTTTTCGCTAATGACGTTGATGAGTTGACGAGTTAGGTTAGGTTTTTCCAGGATATTAACACGCAGCTCACAGAACGCAGCTCGCCAAGGACGAGGAGGTGACAAGTGGGGAGGGACAAAGGAAGAGGGAGGATGGCAGCGTTAATGAGGACGATTATAATGTCGCTGATTTTGCGTTCAAACTAACAGCAACTGAAGCGTTCTCCCTCATCAAATGCCAAACCTTCTCCTACACCCCTCTCCCCCATCAAACTGTTTTGTCTCCCCGCTGCTACCACGCCCCCTTCGGCCAACGGTTGCGCCGCTAGCGTTATCTCCATTATGCCAAGTGCCGAGCACGAGAGACGCCAACGGTTGGCATATTTCTTGGCTAAATGAGGTTGAGTTTTGAGTTTTGTCGCGCAAACAATGCCGCCAACTGTTGCCCCCCTCCAGAGGGGTGTACGAGGGGAAGGTGGTAGGTGGAGGGGAGAGGTTATGGGCACGTCTCGCTGGTTGGTTGAACGAAGTACACGGAACACACAGCGCCCGCCCATTGAATTCAAATTCAAATTTGCTGCGTTGCCTGAATGTGAATTGGGATTGGAATTGGAATTGAGATTGGGTTGCGGATTGCGAGGATGACAATCAACACGATGATGATGATGATCATTACGATGCTGATGCTGATAACTGATGACTACTTCACTTAATGCAAATTTTCGCAAAAATTTGATGAGTGCTCTAGCGATGCGGCCGCGGGGCGCATTCGGAGAGACCAAGGCAAGCGCAAGCAAAACCCTTGAGGACGTTTGTGCCCCTCAACCGAGGAAAACCGAGGCACTCCAAACGAGGCCATAATACTGCAAATTGTCGTATAATGAATGAGATGCTTCCCATCCATCCATCTCTCGCTCTCTCTCTCTCTCTTTCGCTTTTTGCCATCGAACCCAACTCGGACTTAGCTGCAACTCGTTAGCCGTAACTAGAGCCCGGCCCGTGCTCATAAACATCAGCCGTAGTCATCGCAGTCGTATTCGTCGTATTCGTCTCACTTGTTTTCCCGTAGTCGCGCCTCAAGTGCACTTTGGCTTCTTGGCTTCTTCAGCCCGTTTGGCAAATGCTTTCTACACTCTACACTCGGCGACAAAGTTGTTATGCATTTCAAAACTATTCTATACTTTAGCCAAATCTAACTGCTAATTCAGCTGAAATATGCATCAATTCAATTGATTTACTGCAAGTGATTAAACCTTTCCGTTTATACTCAAATATTATATTTTTCCATTTGTTTTTTTATTTGTTAAGTTTTTACACGATAGTCTTAATTCAATGTCAGCTGAACTTCTAGATTTTTTGGTTTTATTTTTCTGCTTTAGTGTAAGAAGCTTTCTGTTTTTCTTTCAGAAGAAATGATTATAAAGCAGGTGATGAGGAAGAGATAAATAAGAAATAAATAAATAATAATTTATCTCCCAACTTTTCTAGCTTTGGGTAATCACAATCTTTAGCTGACTTCTTATTGTCTACAAAACCTTAAAGGCAATCATTATAATTTGTATTTAGAATATTCTATAATGATCTCAAAGTTCCTTTTAATGTAACACTTAGTTAATATTTAAAAAGTCAGAAAGTCGCTCGACTCAGTGTGCTCGACTAAGAAATACTCGTTAAATTGTATACCAAATACGAAAAAATACTAACTAATACTTAAATACTACGGTATAGTTCTTAAAATATACTAAGTACTAAAATATATTGAATACACCCAATATTAATAAAAGCACAACAGTATGGTATTGTTCTTAAAATATACCAAACACTAAAAGATACTAAAGACTATATTTGGTAAGTCAATTTACGACAATATTGAAAATATACTATAGAGTATAGAATAACCAGATTCTCTAGGCAACATTATAGCTTAAACTTTTATAGTCTCTGAGATCTACATGTTCATACCGACAGACAGACTCACTTGGTTATATATTCTCAGTTGTTGACGCAGATCAAGAATATACTATATATAACTTATGGTCTCTAGAGAATCTTGCAGCAGGTTCTCAGGGAACTCTTCTAGAAGACTTTCTCATAGCTTTTTAAATAATATTAATTAAAGTAAAGTATTCAAAATTAATAACAAGTTTGATTAAAAATTAGTAAAATGGAACAATTTGAAATTTCAACATTTTTTTTTTTTAAAGAGTTTCGATATAACTAAAATTAACACTAACACTATTACTAAAGCACTGGCTGCAAAAGTATCATCTTAAAATTTCAACATGCAAGATGTAAAGTTGCTGAGTTCACGCGACATTTCTCTCAGTGTATTGGTTGGGTTATGCAGCTATAGCACTTGATACCTACATTTGAAATTAATATGTCATTGTGCAAAAGTGTTTGGGACCAAGTTACAAGTTACAAAATTCAATTTGCACCTTTTTCAATCTTTTTGGGCTGCATTCGAGAGACGCGTTAACGACGACGACGACGTCGAGCGAGAGAGCGAGAAAAGCGAGAAAACGGGAAATGGGAAACCAAACAACTAACGAGATTTGCATATGCATCCGAGTGAATGCTTTCTCCACTATGTGTGGCACTCACTCACATACTCGTACATATATTCGCACACACTCATCTAGATATTCACTCATATGAATATATAGATAAACTCTCGTAATTCCCCAAACTCAATTCCCACAACGCCATAATCAACTGACTCTCCCACTCTGCCTCAAGAAATAGCAACCAAAAAAAAAAAAAAAAAAATGTCGCAAATTTTGCACAAAATTAAAATGAAAATTGCATAAAAATATAAAAACTTCGAAATCAGCAAAGCAAATGAAGCGACACTCAATAGCGAAATGAAAAAAAAGTGAAGCATATTGGGCAAAGAGGAAGTTTTTTCTTTCTTTTTTTTTTGGTAGCTTGGGGCTTATGTTGCTTTTCTCGACGATTCGTTAATAGTCTCTTGAGACAATTTGGGTTTTATGTTGTTGTCGCTGTCGATGTTGCTGTTGCTCCTGATAAACCAGAATTAATAACTTGCAGTTTAGCAAAGTTTTAGTAATTCTTATTAGCTGACAAATTTGTATTTAGTCATACATAATATTCTAATTAATTTCTGATTAATTCATAAGAAATTAAATTGTAATGCTTTGAAATTCATAAAAAATTTTTTTAATCTTATTAATACACAAAAATTTCATTTGCTCAGAAAGCATTCCATTTTGCTATTATTGATAAATAATTTGTATATAAATGTATAAATAATTTCTTACGAAATTATCTATTAACATTAATCATTAAGCATTTCGATCACCATTCAAACAAAGGATTTAATGCTGTCTTTAACTTATTGGTAAATCGGTTTTCTCTCCGGATTTTCTTACGTGTCAATTGTATTCAATGGGTTTTATAATGTAATGAGATTCCATTGAAGAAGAAAAGTTTCAATTGGCCTTAACCCTTAATTTTTTACAACAAATGTGAGTTGATATTGTTATTGTTATAATGGTAATATTTAAAATGTAAACAAATGAATGGACAAACTAAGAAACAAATTTGATAAGCAGAAATATTAAAAATTATTTTTTTTATAAGACTCAATATATAAAAATTAATGTACAAATTTGAAAAACTTCTAATAAAGAAATATTTTTTAAATAAAGTTTTATAAAATATGTAGAATCCTCACATACATTTTCTTATATCAGAGTCTATATTAGCTACTATTTATTATTTGAATAGCTTCGTTTTTCCTATAATATATGGATGAGGATAGTAGAGAATGGAAGTGGAAATAGTAATTCTCTGGCGAAAGTGAGAAAACATCTACCAAACCATTTTTTTTATTTTGAATAAAGATAAATGTTGTACCTTATGATTAGAAGTTTAATTAGAGCTTAGAATAATGTTGAAACTATTTTTCTGTTTTACTTTTAATTTTTATTATTTTTACCTTCAGACTCTCTTTAATCTAAAATTATTTATAAGGTTCATGTACGCATCTCTCATATATACACATTCCTTAACTCTTGCTTTATTTTTGGTTCACATTTTATTTTTATTCAGTTCGTTTCTTAATTACTTCGTCATGGTGCCCACGTTATTTGTCTTTTGTCTTAATCGCCGCAGACAAGAAGCGATTGTACTTATTATCATATCATTCTCATTATCCTGTCCCCTGAATCTCCAACTCTGGCTTAATTTGTGTGTTGTTGGCTGCTGCTTCGACTGCTTAATTGCATGCAAACCGCAGAGATGCCTCATTAAAAGTGACTGTGATATGCCTCATTATGAGCGGGCATAAAATCAACCTGCAACACACACACATACACACACACACACACACATGCATAATTGTTGATTCGTTGCGATTTGATTTGATTTCGAATTTGAATGCAATTCCAAATTGAATTCAATTCGAGCCGTTTACTGTTTACCAGCATCATTACGAGTGAAGAGTGTGTGTGTGAGAGAGAGAGAGAGAGAGTGAGTAAGAGAGAAAGAGAGAGATGTAAGGACCCTCCAACAACATCATCATTATATGCCGTCAATATTTCCAATCTAATATCCGCTCGGATATATTCCCAAGCAAAAACCCAATCAGGGTCAGCACAGACCAGGGCTAAAGACTAGCGAGGGATGGAGAGGAGTGAGGCAGCTAGAGGAGAAGGTGGGGACAAAGGGGAGCTAGTGCTGCTGCTGTCACTTTTGCACCCACGTGTTGTCACGTGGTGGTTGCTCGACTATCTTTGCTGCTGCTGCTGGTCCTTACCTGACTGCAGTGAGTGGCCATGCGGCTAAACAGGCAGCAACCCCGCTTGCCAGTGTGACCAGCTCCCCGCTCCCATTGCTCACACTTTATTTTTGCCAACTACTCTATTACTTTTTGCACATTTTTGCCTCAGCTAGCTGTGTGTGCGTGTGTGTGTGTGTGTGTGTGTGTGCTGCATGCCCCTCCCAGTTAATTTGTGCGCTCTCGCTCGCACTTGCGCCTGCCTTCAGCTATCGCTGTCGTCGCTCTCTCTCTCTCTCTCTCTCTTTCACTTATTCGCAGTTGCTCTCTCTCTCTCTCTTTCTGGCTCGTCCTTTTTTCATAACATTCATTCATTCATTTTCATTTTATGAATTGCATTTGCGCTCTCGCCCTCGCGCTCTCTCGCTCGCACACTCACTCGCTGTCTGTCGCTCGCCCTCGCTCTTGCTCTTGCTCTTGCTCTCTCTCTCCCTCTCTCTTTCGCTCTTCTTTTCTGCCTTTGCGCTCTCGCTCACTCATTGCCTTTTGCCAACGTACTGAATATGCTGGCTTCCTGTCCATTCATTCATTCATTCATTCACTCAGCCAGGCGCAAGCAGGAAGCCATTATACATTTTTGTCCTCACACACAGAGACGAGCGAGAGGCTGGACATTTATTAAAACGCTGATTACTCGATTCGCATCCCTCACTCAACTCAACTCAACTGCAGGGGTTGCCACACTCTTCTGTGGCAATGTCTTGTGGTTGGTGTGCCTCAAATTTCGACTTGCTACAAATAAAATAACTAATTCATGTCCCATTTTCAACTGACGTATTGGTTAGCTTTGCCTGGGAAAAGGGGATGAGGGGACCTCATACATACTTCTACTCTTGTCCTTCAATTTTGAAGGACTTTATTAAGCACACGCAAAGCAAACTCAAGCCAACAATTCCTCAGCTAATCTTAACAAATTAATAACTAATTCCAACAACTGCAGTTAATTTATTATATATTTCAATGATGAAATGCTTATTTCAAGAATTTCTATAAATATTTATTGTTATTATTATTTTATTGAATTAACCAAATCAATTCTATATTGAAATGAGATAAGCAAAATAGTCTAAGGTCTTCAGCCTACCTATAAATATTTTACCATAATATAGGTAAACTTTTATTTATTCTCCATAATTAAAATTTAAAAGAAACTAAAATTTCTTATGTTTGCAGAAATCGTATGTTTGAATATAATCTGAATAATTCTAAATAAATAAATTATTGAAATAAAAAAATATACAATATGTTGCATTTTTTATTTGAATTTTGCACTACGAAATATGAACTTTGTAGGCGAATGCTTAGACTGTTTCTTTTATATTATGCCATAAATTACTAATAATATCTGTCCACCATAGCTTGAAGGTCTTAGTCGCTCTGCCACATCTTATTACAATAAGGAATTGTATTTGTTATTACAACAAATTTATAATAATAATAATAATCTATCTATCTTTACAACATTATTGAATTAGAATTAGAATCTATGGAAATTAAATAAAATATTTATAATTGTAAATTACAGAAAATTGAGAAAAATATATACACTACAATAATAATTCGACGCAATAAATCATTAGAAAATTGAAATTACAATCATGAAAATAAATCAAGTAAGAAAGCTACAGTCAATCTACTCATTTTCATAAAACCATATTCTACAAATATACCGCAAAAATACTAAAACATACAGATTGCTATATATGGTATATAGATATGGTATTACATTCAAAATATACCAGAATATAACAAAACAAATAAGACCCGCAGAAAGATGGCGTTTTTTTATATAAAAATATTTCCTATAAAGATCTAAAATAAATGTATATATACTTTATGGGGTCCGATTTGACTCCTTCTGCCTGTTGCATACATTTTCTGCAGCCGGGTATAAAAATGAACCCAAAAATTAAAATATAATTAAAATTCCATATTATAGAAGAAATAGTTGTGAATGAAGAAAAATTTATAGAAATCACAAATTTCATATTTCTGAAAATTGTGGATGAATAAAAATGATAAAAAAAAATATAAATCCTTTTGATTTGTCACTAATAATATTAAAATTATGGTGAAAATTACTTTAAATACATTTGGAATTCGTGGAAATAAAAAAGCACAGCAATTAACAATAACACTAATTTTAAATGATTGAAAATGTTCTGAAATAGCTAGTTTTGATAATATCAGATTACAGAAGATCGTGGATAAATAAAAATTAATTCAATACATATGTACATAAATATAAATCCATTTTATATATCACTAAAAATTAGGTAGGTTCCTTTATATACATTTTCAAATCGTAGAAATAGAAAAGCGCAGCATAATAATTACACTTGCAATAAAAATTTGCAATTAAGCAATAATTAATTAAGAGTATCGAAAATGCAAAGAATCAATGTAAAGTGTACTCAAAGGGTCTCTAAAAAAGGAAGTGGATGGAGAAGTATTTAGAGTTATGCACATGTGAGATGCTGCTTGAGGCAGGCGGCTTAATGCGAACACATAATCGTGTACGGCGCTCTTAGTATATGTTATATGCAAATTATGAGTCAGAGTCGCTGACGTTGCGTGCCACAAAGGACAGCAGGAAGCGAAGAGGAAGAGGAAGAGCGAGGAGAGCTTTGCAATGCAAGGAGAAGAGCTGTTTGTTGGCTGGCAGGTTGGTTGGTTCGTTATTCGGTTACATTTGATTATGGCAAAGATGGCGAATGCCTCTAGGGGGAGGGAGGAAAAATAGGTGGAACGATGTTGCTGTTAGCGGAAATTTAATTCCTTCCAGTTTCATGCATATTCACAAGATGATGTCGAGAACTCGAACGCAATCGCGAATACGTCGCACACACTTTTATAAATTAAGGATAACGACGCGTCGTCGTCGATCCAACGTCGGGTAGCTCTATAATGAGACGCATCCCTCTGCACCTTCTCTCTCTCTCTTCCTCCGTCTCTCTCTCTGTTTGCATAATGTGGATGCCTTTCAAGTTGGTTTCGCTTTATAATTGTTATACACACGCGAGTATGTTTCGCATTTGCAGCGAGCGCATATTCAGCATTTGCGCAAATTGTTAAAACACCATAAACAATTATTTTGCATTTTACTTTGAGACACACTCGGCATCCTTTGAGACATTGAGATGGCCTCCGCTCCTGCCTCCTTTCCATCCTGCCACGTGCCACATGCCACCTGCCAACTGACGTTGCATGTGCATCTCTTATATTGCACATTTCAGCAAATTCATTTGTCCAAACTCACACACACACATACACACACACAAACACACACACATGTCCTGCAACCGTAAAAAGCTGTCAGCTTCCCCTCGCCACTCACATTTCCAGCCAGCGGCCATTTTGCACATCCTTTTCATTTCAACCAAAAAAACAACAAAAAGAAAGAAATATAAATAAAAGGCATTCAAAGGTGCACTTCAAACAAATTTAGCTGCGTTTACATAAAAAAAGGCAAGCAAGAGCATCAAAGCAAATGAAATCAGCAATAAAGAGATTCTTAAAAAATATTTCATAGACTTTTAATTGCAACTTTAAGGTGACTTTTGTATTAGTTTGCATATAGAGTTTGACTACAAATTAAAATAAATATAAGTAAAAGATTTATTTTTACATTTTTTACTACTACAATTTTTTGATAATGGAGATGAATCAAATCATTTTTTATCTTTTTTAAAGTTTGCAATTGAAAATTATGAAAGAAACAAACTTGCTCTAACTATGCATTGAAATGTCTTTCAATTCTAGTCAACTGTTTCTTAAAAGTTGCAACTGTTCAGCAACAGTTGATCAAAAGTACACTAAGCAATCCGCTTAGGAATCTTTGTAAAGCTCGCCTGCCTGAACACGCCCACTTCTCACCTTCGCCCACTTTGATAAGTTTACTTTAGCAATGCGTTGAAATTCGTTTTAGTTATGCACAACTGTTTAGCAATAGTCACAACCGTTGAGCAGCAGCTGAACAAAAGTACTCTAAGCAATCGCTGGACAATCTGTGTGATTCTTACCTGCCCAACCACACCCACTAAGCCCAAGTCAAACACACACACATGCACACATTAACTAAAATTTTTGGCATGCGAATTTTACACCCACATTTACACGAATCGATTACCTACAGATTATCAGCAGCTATGTTATCTCTGTTAATTCCATGCAGCTCAGCATGTCTCTAAAAAAAAAGTAATTTAATTTGTTGGTATTGAAAAAAATGAATTCAATTTTCAATTTTGTTTCACAATTTCATCTAAAACAACTAAAATCAGATTAGCCATAGATAAATAAATCATACCATAATAAAAGAAAAAATAACTTAATAAAATTATTGTCAATGAAATAAACCTAGTTCAAATTATGATTGATGTGGCATTAAGCACAAATTAAGGCTCACGTTTTAATCACGTTTTCTGCGATTTTTGACCACCTCCCCCTGGTAATCAAAAGTAATCAATTGATGAACACCCTCCCCCCCTAACAAAGATTACGTAATCACAAAAAAGAAAAATATGAAAATGTATTCATTTATTCGTTATTTTCAAAAGGAGATTCCAGCCAATCTTTAATATTTTTATTATTGGAAGTTGTCTTGTCAAAATCTCTTTATATCCGCAGGTATCATCTTCGTCGTTTACATAGTCCTCGTCAAGCCATTCGGGGTCCTCACATCCTTCGTATGACTGAATTACTAGGCATTCTCCCTATCGCCGTTCAGCCACACGGTAAAGGGGTTTCTTTGATTTCCAATCGAAGCTTACAGCTACATTTATAAGAAATATTGCATTCGGTACTTATCGACAGAGTAATCGGCGCTAAACTAATTTTTGAATAAATACATTTAACAACAAAATTTTTATAAAATGATTACGTAATCATTGTCCAAGACCCCTCCCTCCCCTAAGTGATTACGTAATATATGGACAGCCCCTAAACAACAAATATATACAAAATATCTCTGGATTATTTCATAATTAAGTGGAAAATATTTATAAAATTAAACAAATCTTTACATTATTCCATAATGAGATAAATAAATGTAGTTTTCATTATTCAACAATATTCTCATAGCTGCTGTTAGAGTATTACTCTCAATTGATTTTGATTGTATCTTATTTCTTAAGCTTAAATGAAATTTAGACATACATATGTTAATAGTTGTATTCTATTGTCTATTTCTTACTACATGTACATATTTATGTTATATATTTTTATATATAAAGATAATTCGGAATTAAAAAAACTACAAATTCTTTATATTTAATTAGATGGCACTTCTTTAATACTTTTCTTATATACATTTACTATCCTAAATACGTTTTCTTAATCGTAAACTCCTGAACGTGTTTCAATTAGCTGCTGACATCAGCAAGTTAATTTGAAGTTCAAGTTGAGTTCGAAACTGAAGTGTTTTATTGCACATGTTCGCATCGTAAGTGCGATATCGATTCGTAATTAGTTGCATTAGCACAATTGATACGTGCTACACACACACACACACACACTCACACACATACATATACACCACTCAAGCATGTGTGTGTGTGCATGTTAATGGCCTCTTTAGTTGGGTCTTTGGAGGTCTTTTCATTTCTGTGAATTGGCGTTGAAGCGTAAAACTTTTACTCGTCTCTCAAAATCCCTTTGAATATCTCTTTGCTGGCCCTTTTTTATTTTTGTTGTTGTTGCTGTTGTTCTTCTATTTTTTATGTTTTACACATTTTTTTTTCTTAGTACTTTGCTAAGACCGAAGAAAGTTGCACAATTACAAAGGCGGTGGCAAAAGGCGCATCGCTTACACATTTCATATGCATGAGCCACATCAGCCATGAACCAATCTCTTTTGAAGTCAACAAATTATGGCGCAGAGATATGGAACTTGGACTTCCCATGCGATTTCCCCCTCTTGTGAGGGGGAATTGGGCGGCGTTCATTGCGTGTGAAGCGAACAAACACAAAAATGAAAGAAGCCAAAGGCAAAAGAAAGTGATCGACTTGAATTTTCTCTGGAAAGCTACAAACTTTTTGGAATATTGAGCTTAAATTTAACATTTAATTTATACAACTCTCTTTCTTTTAAAACTGATTTCACTGTTTAATTTAGTGTACAAATATAACTGCAACATTTTATAGAATAATTTGCATAGAAAATTTTCTAAAGTTCTCCTAATTAATTTCATATTAGATATTCAGCATTTTCATACGTAATTTCCTTGCTTAATTTGGCCAGATTTGTTAGCAAGAAATACTGGAAATATTTGAATTTATCAACTGAATTTCTATAGCATAATTTTTATATTTTTTCCTCTATTTTTACATTTTATATCATTGTTTGAATAATTCTAGAAAATGTGATTTTAAAATGTTGACAAAGCTTAAATTTATCAGCTGCTAGTGTTTGTATGTATTATTTTGTTAATTGAATTGCTGTAAGATATTCCAAATTCGTAGATTGGATTTCATAATTTAAATTGGGCAACAAATGTTGCTTGAAAATGTTGATTAATATTTTAATTTCTTTTGAGATCTCTTAATTTATAGTACGTTAAATATTCGAAATGTTTTACTTTGTTTAGTTTAATTAAAAAAGCCTAAGAATGTGCATAATTTTTGATAAAATACTATAGAAAATATTGTTAAAAGATCGGTAAGAAAATTGATTAATATTGCAGCTTTTCCGAGTCTTAACTCTAGACAACTCTTCCACCTTAAATACAGGGTATGCATGAAATATGAGCTTAAAAAAAAGAGAATTTAGAAAATGCAAAAGAAGTAGCACTCGAGTCGCGTTGAACAAACAGTTGCTTGCTTGGCGAAACGTTTTTATTTTAATTTGAATCTGAATTTGAATTGAGAGTGTGAGTGAGCGACTTGGTTTGAAATTGAAATTTGCATTTGCATTTGAATTTTGAGTTCCAAGTTTGAAAGAAGCCCTCGAAGACCGCCCACACGATGAGCGGCAACAATGGCCGCGACAGTCTGAAAGTCAAAAGTAAAATAAAAAAAACGAAAATGAAAAAAAAATGCACAAATCTCTGACGCCCTTTTAATGTCTTTCATGACTTCCTCTTTTTTTTTTGCTCTCGCGTTTGCTTACACAAATCAAACAATAAACTGCACTCGAGCACGGGTTGATGGGGCCAAGGGGAAACAGGTGCCAAGTGAGCGAAGGCGATGGCGGTGGGGAGGGGAGGGAAAGGCGGATGAAGTTGGCCATATTTGAACGCCATGCTGTGCGTTAATTCGATCAAAAGAAGCTGCAGCAGCGCGTGATGGGCGCGTCCTCAACTCAACTCAACTCAACTCAACTCGACTTCACTTCACTCTTGACTCCATGCTGCATGCAACATGCGGCATGAATGGCGCTTGGCACGCCCCCCCGTTGCCGCCTGAGATGAGGAGTTTTTTAACCCTTAACGTCGTTGTCTCAGCCTTGAGTGCATTGTTGAAATTTATTAAAATTGTTGCTTAAATGATTTCTAATGAGTGACAAAAAAAAAAAAAAAAAAACCAAGGAAAAAACAGGGTTGTTCTTGCCACTCGAGAGTGGCAACGCCCCGGGTGGCAGCTGCATCTTCAAAATGCGAGTTCAAGTTGCGCCACTGAAGTGGCCAGCCGCTTGCATCTTCCAGTTGCAGTTGCAACAAGACTTTGGCAATACATAGTTGTTTAGTTGAAAGATTAACTCTATGAACATTAAATGCGATTAACTTCCAAAAGAAACGCAAGTTGCGATCGAGAATTTAACAAATTATAGAGACAATTCAAAATCTTGATTGATGTAAGATTTGTCAAGTTTCTGATGTTAGCTCTACTAATTATGAAAATATACTGAAAGAATACAGGTTTCTAATTTCAAGAACATTCGTCTTAACAAGTGTGTTCTTGAAATAAGATTAAAACTAACAACATTAGCCTGAAATATGGGCAAATCCCAGAAACAGTCCACCAGCGACCATTTCACATTTTGTAATTTTTCTTTATATGAAACATTAAAGTAGATATCGAATTTTAAGAATCGAAAGCAAAAAATAAATTTCGATCATTAAAAATGCACAAATTTGCACAAAATCAAACCCAATTTTGTTTATAATTTTCATAATTTTACTTAAATTCGTGCTCTGCGCACACCTTTAAATCCCTATTGTATTCTTCACAATTTTTTGCCTCTGCTTGGGCTCACATACAAATCAAAAGTAAATCACGCTTAAATAATTGTTAGGCAAATTTATGAATATAATAAAAAATATATTTAGTTTAGTATAAAAAGATTTTTTTCTTATGTTAATGCCAGCGGAAAAAGTGTAGCGTGCGACACAATGGGTTTACGGCTTTGCTAAAAATCTATAAACATTATATAGACCAAACGATCAGTTTTTGTCTTCTAATATTCTTAACTTTCTTTAGGATATTAACTTTCATAGGGTTTATTTTGCAGAATTCGCTGAAAATTGCGTTTGAAATGAAAATTTTGAAACTAACTTCCACTTGCGACACGTGCGTGCGACACGTCACAATTTTATTAATTATTTTCAAAACAGTGACTCCAGTGAAATGGAATCTTATACCCTCCGAAAGTACTCTCAATTCACTCTTAACACATAACAAAAGTTTACGGTAAATCTTAAAAAAAACCCCAAAATTGCGAATGTAGCGTGCGACACGTGGGATTTGCCCATATGACAAATTCTCAAAATAATACCGAAATAATACGGCTACAAAATTTTTGAATCAATCGAATAGCTTGACGTATATTTTAGACATATTAGTATTATATTAAGACAAAAATCTTGATTTAAGAACTTTTTTTAAGGGCAAAGAAAAACGCTTAAAAAACAACAGTCTTTGAGATATCCACTACCCATTGTGAATAAAAGCAACATAGTTTTAAAATCTACCAAATTAATATACCGCAAAAATACTAAAATATACTGAAGGTTAAAGTTGGTATATTGATATAGTACTACAGCTAAAATTATCCAAAATAATATACCAAAAGTAATATGTGATATATATTAAAATAGTACTACAGCTAAAATAATCCAAAAGAATATACCAAAAGTAATATTTGGTATATTAATATAGTACTACATTCAAAATATACCATATAGTGCAAAAAACATTATATATAAAATTTTATTATATAAAAATACTCATGCTTATTATTAAATTCAAACTTAATCTTAAGCTGAAACTTCCCCAAAAATAAACTTGCATTAACATCGGAAACCTTATCAAAAATTCTGTTTCAATTACAGCAGTAATGTTTTTGTTTTTTTTTTTTGCCAACAAATTGTAGTTGCACTTGTGCCCAATAAATTGTATCGTTCTAATCGAGTGAAAGCAATGTCTGAAGAGCAAAGTGAATTGATTCACTTAGTTGATCAAGAGTGAATGCCGTTGCCCAAGCTCTGATTGCCACTTCCTGTGCTTAAAACGACGCCATTTTGACCTGCTTTCTTCCCTATCCACTATCTTTCTTCTCCTCCTTCTTCTCCCTTTCCTTCGATGTGTTTTGTGTGCGCGTCTGGCGACCCAATCAAACAATCGACATCAATCATAATTTTCGCTATTTTCTTGTTACATTGATTACATTTATTCTCGCTGCTTTCTTTTCCTTTCGTATCGATTCGTTTCGCTTCGTTCTTCTTTTTTTTATTGATAAATTTTTATCATTTCTTTGCGACACTCGCTGATGTCCTTAATCCTTGTCAACACACACTCACAATGGGTCCTGTGATGCTCCTTTCGCTCCTTGTCGCCTGGCTGTCAGATTTAGCGCTCATTTGTGGTGGGAAAATTGTCATAATCTTTTGACGTGCGCTACCCCCCGGGCACATTTCCCATTTCCCTTTTCCCATTTCCCAACCCCTGACACATCCTCTTTTGTGTTCACAATTTTTTTCACTCTCTCTCTCTCTCTTTCCACTTGGATTTTCCTTGTCGTTTTTCTAACTCAGCGCCCACGCCGAGTATCTAAGCCAGCTCCTTTTTCCCGTTGTGTCCTTTGATACTTAATAAGAATTTGTGTTGCCTTCATTTGCATGCCACATTTCCAATCTCTCCCTCCTTACTTTCTCTCTAGCTCACTCAAAAGGCATATCAATTTACCAGTCATTAAAATTTCATGGCTGACTTTCTTGGTGAAACGCCAAAGAGCGCGTCAAGCAATTAGCACAATTAGCGACAAACTTTTTACGCTTTCAATAAGTTTTAACGCGTTCTTTTTATTTTCTTCTAGTTGATGATGATAATGATATCACTGTTATTTCAGCTGCTTTTCGTCTTCTTTTGTTTCACGAATTGCATTTTCTTTCCTTCAATGCGGCAATGCAATTTGCCTCGCAAAATTGTGTGTGACAAGTGTGAAAATCGAATTGAGTTGACTTCAAATGAGCAAATTACATTCACTTGAATAGCGAGAGAGAAAGAGAGAGAGAGCAGTTAAGTTATATGAAAGGAAAAGAATAGAAATAATCGTAACTCGAATTGCAGCTGCCAGCTGAGGCTTCAACAAATTGATAACTGAGAGATAAACAAACTTTGGAGCCGGACACAACTTGAGAAGCGCTCGAAAAGCTAAATATAATATTTATTTTAGACAATATATTATATGTTATCTTTATACAAATATTTAAATAAGAATCTATAAATAAAGGTAAAAAATTTAGTATGGAAAATCTTGCCATAATTCAGAAAAAGACATCTCCGATCTCATAAATTTTATATATTATTGATCAACGTTAACAGACGAGCCGATTTCGCCATGTCTGACTGTTTCTCTGTGGTATATTTGGTTCTCCTGGTATATTTTGAGTATACTAAATAAAATCTTTGGTATATTTTTTACTCTATGGTACATTTTTAATATACTTAATAAAGATTTTGGTATATCTTGTGCTCTGTGATATATTTTGAGTATTCCAAATATAGTCTTTGGTATATTTTTGTACTTTTTTGTTATATTTTATATATGAAATCGTACTGTTTTGCTTTTGTTAAAATGTGTAGCGGGTATCTCGCAGACGAGCAGACTTACTTGTCAGCAGGAAGCATTTTTAATTAAACACATATTACCAAAAATTCCACATTACCAACATTACACACATACATTAATACATACAAAGTATTTCATTTAATTTCAAAGATTAAAATTCACATAAAAAATTTGTTTAATGCTTCATTTGTTTCCTGGCAACGTCTTACTTTCAAAATCTGTTCTGCCCAATTCAATATTACTGAATAATGAAGCAATCTATAATCGACGAAAAAAAAAGAGATTCGGTATCTAAATCCTGGCATTTTCTTTACTCAAAATCCACTTCACAAACTCAAATATTTTTTAACATTTAGTGTGATATTAAATTAAAAATATACTCACTTTGAAATGAATACAATCTTTATTCATTTGTATTGTATTTGTCACGATATCTGCAAAAAAAAATGAAATAAATGTTGGGAAAAATTTCACAAAAATCTTAAAAGAGGAATCGAATAGAAAATCGATAGGTAAAGGTAAAACTTGTGACAACTCGTTAATATTGAACACACGAATAAATTGCAAACGACATAATGAAGTGCAAACTCAACTAGAAGAAGAAGAAGAAGTTATTCAATTGATACGAACTACACACTCACACACACACACTCACACGCACACTTGTGAATCATTAGAAGACACTCATTGCGTCTGGGCGAGTGAACAAAACGAATGAAAATTCACACGCTTCGATTCACCTGCGCTCAAAAATAAAAAGAAGGAAAAAATGTGAAATAAATTATGCAAATATTGAATATTGGATGCGATTTCGATGACGATTTACGTATTTAACGTTAATAGGCATAAAAATATAATGATTGCATAATGCGGATGCAATAAGTGTGAACTGAGCTGAAGATGAGGCAAATGTTGTGGCTCAACTCGAGTGGAAAACGATTTCAGGTCCGAGTGTCGATTGCTTTTGTTCTCTCCGAAGAGGTGGAAGGAGAGAGCAACGAGGGAAGGGGAAGCAGAAGGAGGAGGAGGAGGAGAAGTGGAAATCGAGCTAAGCCAAATCAATTTAATGTGCACAGAGAAATTGGGCTCAAATGCGACGCCATTTTGGCCCATTTCCGCAGGAAATGGAATTGTCAACAAGAGAGCCAGAGAGGGATGGAGAGGGGGAAAAGGCGTTTCTAATTGCGCGTTGCACATCAAACGAGCTGTCAAAACACGCGAAATGTCATTTGAAATCGAGACCGAACAAGAGAGTTCCTCGTATTTTTTTTTTTTAGATTTGGATTTGCCCCTTTTTTTTGTGTGGCAAGATGGCGTGTTCCATTTTGATTATTGTGGCGTGTCACTTGACGTAATTAAAAGCACTCGAAGGAAGTCTTTGTGCCTCGCTCTCTCTCTCTCTCTCTCTCTTACTCTACATATATCTCCCTCTCTCTTTATGTATAACTCCTTCTCTTTCACAGGAAGCGGCAATTGAATTGGAAATCCAAATCGTGGAGTTCTGCTTCTGCTTTGGGCACTGGCTCCATTTGTTTTCCTCTTTTTTTTGTTGTTGTTGTGGCAGCCGCTTCCTCTGCTCGTAATTGAAACCTTTCGCATGGCCATGACACGGGCAATCCAGCCGCCAGGCATCCCTTTGACTCCATCTCCCCCTCCTCAGCTTCAACGGATTGTCATTATCCTTGTCGCTTTTGCTCTTCACGCAATTTAATCAACTTGACGCGTTTCCCCTCCCGCTCTCATCCCCCCGCTCCCTTTGCTACTGCATCCTGGTATCAATTACCAAATGTTTTGACAGCAATTGTCTAAATAGGCTCACTTCAACCATACACCGATCTTCTCCTCCGACTCTCTCCAATTCCCTGCGACCTGTCTCCGCTGTCCTTTCTGTGAATTCGGCACAAATCCTTTTCAAATCTCATCGTATCAACCTTGAAATGATTAAACAAGTCTACCAACAAAAATAACAACTACAAAAAAAAACAGATAAACAGATTCAGCATCTAAGCGCATCAATAAAGCTGATCAAAGGAGCGCAGTCGATAAGAAACCCATTTTAATCAATTGAATTAAATAGCGCACATCATTTGTGTATTAAGAATGTTATGCAAATTTATACTACAAGACACCAGATCAATTTTAAAATGCACAAAAAGAAACAGAAGAAAATGCAACGGGAAATTAAATAATCTAAAGAAAATATTTAGGAATGCTAAATGCTAATGTGTAATTCATTGATAGTTCATATCCATATGATTTTTTTAAGTTAAGCAGTTTACCTATTTTTAACATATTATTATTCAATAAAAATTAATCATTAATTTGTTTTAGATGTTATAGACATGCTATCGATTGCTTAACATTTCATACAATTAATAAGCAAGCAATTATTGTTAAATGAAAAGACTTCATTTAATCCACACACTTTACTCATGATCTGTCTTCGATCAATATCTAAATAATATTGATTGCTCTAAATTTAATATACTTAATAATAATCGATTAAAGAAATACATATTTTAATATTCTTTTAATTCTCACTATATTCTTACTTAACTTCTTAACTATCTTCGATCTATATCTCTATAAATATATCTAGTCATCGAAATACTATCGATTCACATAATAACTTTATTTATTATTCTATTCATTCTTACCATATTCTTATTTAACTTTTTAAATGTCTATATAGTAATATGTAGCTATCGAAATACTATCGATTGTCGAAACTACAACTACAACTAAAGTTGATAATCATTCTATTTTGTTCTTACTTAACTTTCTTACATTATTCTTACATAACATATAGTTATCAAAATAATATCAATTGCTCTAAATTGCTAATAATTATCATACTTTGTTCTTAGTTACCTTTCCCTCATTATTTATACACAACTTGTTTACTGCCTTCCAGCTTTAAATTACATATATTTAATAATATGTTAATAGTTTTTTAAAGTAAATGCCCTTATTCACAATTAATTGATAATTAACTTTCAACTGTCTTCAATCTATGTATGTACGAGTATATATATTTTACATATGTAGCTATCGAAATACTATCGATTGTTAAAAACTACATAAAGTTGATAATCATCTTATTTTGTTCATACTTAACTTTCCTACATTAATCTTACATAACTTGTTCACTATCTTCGAGCAATATATCAATAAATATATATAGTTATCGAAAAACTATCGACTGTTCTAAATTGTTAATAATAATCTTACTTTATAATAGTAATCTCACTTTATTCTTACTTATCTTTCTTACATTATTAATACAAAGTTGTTAATAATCTTATTTTGTTCTTACTCAACTTTCTTACATAACATATATTTATATATATAGTTATCGAAATACTATCGATTGTTCAAAGTTAATAGAAATCTACTTCATTCTTACTTACTTCATATGTATACATTTATATCGTTTGTCGATAACTTGCATAATTCGATAACAGCCTTTGGCATAGATTAACTGAATAACATGCGCACATTAAACAGCAATCAAGGCTGTTCATTGGTCACTTACAACGTTTCCTTTGCCCCCCCAACTTCCTGCACAACCTGTCAACTGTCCGCATTCATTATGCATCACTGTGTGTGTGTGTGTGTGTCGAAATAATGCTAAAGTAAATGTAATAATCCAAATAATGGGAAAATGTGCCACAAGATTGAATCATTTTTCCAATCAATCACATCAGCAGCAAAGCCGCACAAGGAAATGATTGGGCAGCCAACAGTAAGAGAGGGGCGATGGAAGAGAGGAGGGGAGAGTGGTGAGTAAAGGGAGGGGAGGGGGGAGACACTGGATGACCGTTTGCTGATGAAGCAATCAATAGCGTTGATGTTTTTGCCTGTGGGACTTTGTCGCAGGGCAGGAAGTCAGTTGACATTATTATTATTATTTATTATTGCTGCTGTTGCTGTCGTTATTATTATTATTTTTATTAGTAAGTAAAAATAAAAACAATTTGAGGCTCGTTAAAGTTGACACTTTCATTAAGTTGGTCAAGCGACGGCGACGGCAACGGCGACAAATTGGAATAATTTCTTGTCTGTTGGCTTAAAAGGCGTTAATGAGGCACAACAACAGCAACAGCAACAACAACAACAACAGCAACAGCAATAATAACAGCAACGATAACAACTGCTAAAAAAAAAAAAATGAAAATGAGGGGACAAACAAGCTAAAATGTTGTTGCCAGAGGGCGATCACGCTGAAATTTGATGAGACATGAACAAATTAGTGACAAATTAAAAGTCAAAGCACAGCAGCGCCCTCAAGCGGCTCAAAGGGGGAGTACCATGGACCGCGGAGAGGGCGGAGAGAATGGAGAGGGGGAGGGGCAGGCAAAAGGAGAAGGGACTGGAGTGGGAGGTGTTTTTGTTTGCCGCTAAGCAAATTGTGTCAAATGTCAAAATAAACAACCCAACTAAAAGCACACACAACTCAGTCGAACACTGGCGAAAGCGAATCCACCCATTCACACTTACACTCACACTCACTCGCACCCGTATTCAGACTCATTCGCAGCTAACTCATTCCAGAATTCCAAATCCACCCGAATTTAGCATGCGTCAACAATGCGAGTCATGCAAATAAGTCATGGTAAATAATCACCTACACAGAAAGAAACTAGTAAGAAAGTTACAGTCGAGTGTGCTCGACTGTGAGATACCCGCTACCCATTTTTAATAAAGGCAAAATATTGCGGTATTATTTTCAAAATATACCGAAAATACTAAAAATATACCAAATGGTATGTTTGGTATATCGATATAGTACACCATTCAAAACATACCATAGTGCTGTCTATGGACCAGATTGTCGGCCAAAGCAACTAAGACCTCTAGTAAGTAGGCGTTTTTGCCCACACAAAAGTATTTCTTTAATAACTTCGGCAATTTTTATCTGATCGCAACCAAATAAAGGAATCATAACTACTATAGTAATTATAGTATATACCAAAATTCACAATTCTAGCTTTAAATTTTCGCTTGTTATTCGATTTTTTTGATTTGCGGGAGCGGAAGTGGGCGTGGCAAAAATTTGAAACAAACTTGATCTGCGTGCAAACATAACAAATGCTGTCGAAAAAAAATTATAGCTCTATCTCTTATAGTCTCCGAGATCCAGTATTTCATACGGACAGACGGACATGGCAATATCGTCTCGGCTGTCGACGCTGAACAAGAATATATATACTTTATAGGGTAGGAGATGCCTCGTTCTACCCTTCTACCCTATGGGTAGCGGGTATAAAAACGTACTAAAATCAAGAATAATATAATAATAATATTATAAAAGAAAAATATATATTGAATCAGGAATATTTGTACGACCAAAATTTAACCAAGAAGATTTATTCGTAAATCAATCTGTAAATTCAAGATTATAATCTGGTTTCAAAAATGGAAAAATCTTGAACAAAGACAAAACTTGAAGTCAATATCAAACAATATTATGGTCTTATCACAATGATCTCTACTTTTTGAGCTAGCAGCAACAGTACCAGAAAGTAGCTTCTAATTTTAAAGAAAGGGAACTACAACATTTTAAGAAACAATAATAAAAAGTTTTTTTTTTTTTAAATTGAAAACTTTTTAAATCCGGTTTCGCGAATTTTTTTTTCAATCTAGAATAAAACCATTCAATTATTCAAGATTTCAATTTTAAAATAAGATGTTTTTAATCGTAAAAAGTAAATTTAGCATAAAAACCTAGATTCAAGATTATTTTCATTAAGAACAAACAAATTTGAAATCAAGATTTTTTTCAATCTAGATGTTTTTCTTTTTCTGCGTAGATATATTTACATATATACAAAAGTTAAAACGTTAAGATGAAAATAACAATAATACTGTACTTATTTGCATGGCCTGTGCTGTGACCCATTCAGTCACCTGCTGAGCTGAAAAACGACATCCAATTAAATGGCAACAAAATGTTGTTGGACTATTCAGGCGAGTTGCTACGAGAGCGAGATAGAAAGAGACAGACAGACAGTGGCATCATGCCACCAATTAAACTAATGATAAGTCAAAACATCAGAGAGATCAGGAGGAGTAGGAGGAGGAGGAGGGGGAGAAGCGGCGACAACCAAAAGCTCGAAACAGTTTCAGTGGCGCACATTGCACATTGATTTGTCGTGGCATGTGGCAATGTGGCAATGTGGCATGTGGCAGCTCATCATTATGAAGCGAGGAGAACTCAAACCAAGAGTCGGCGGCGTCATCATCTTTGGAATGGCACGCTCCGATGCGACAGAGACGTGAGAAATTGCTTGTTATCAAGTTTATTTGGTTGGCACATGCCAAAAAGTATGCTACGATTTCTGTTACGTGTTCGTCGCGTTCGTATGTGTGTGTGTGCGTGTGTGTGTGTGTGTGTAGGGAAGTCAACATCATGCAAAACTGTAGTCTAGTATGCACACAGACTGACAGACAGAGAGACAGACTCGTCGAGTTGTGTAAGTGGCATCATTTTGAAATAAAGTTGATTCAATCAGTTTCTGTGACATTCATTTGCAATGCGGGCTAAAGGATACACTCACACACATCTCTCTCTGTGTGTGTGTGTGTGTGTGTGATGGCATCTGTCACGCATACATCCAATGATGGTAACAACAGCAACAACAACTGCCACGCATCATCACTCAACCATCGCTCAGTGCGAAACTTGAATACTAACTAAGTGTATCAGCAGATATCCACAACACATTTAAATACCATATCAACATACTGTGAAGCAAGTATACACGGATATTGGCATATTTATAGAGTGCTAACTTGTTTGTCTAAATCAACCTGGATCGACAGAGTGAGAGGAGAGTAACGTAAAACTTCTTACCAACTACAGTAAAATGAATAGAAGTCAAATCAAACATGAGAAAATATTATTTAAGCTTAATGCGCCACGATATTCTTATCTTATCTAGCTTATTATTATTATTATTATTTTATATTTATAAATCTATATCTATCTATATAATGAATAATATATCTACCTATTATCTATCTGTCTATATTTATATAAAATATAATAATAATTATACATACTTAACAATTAGTCTGTATTCATTTGTATTTTGTATTTGAATTTGTATTTGTATGTTATTTCGTGAAGTTAAAATATCCATTACACTAATTACAAAATTACTAAACATCATTAAGAACTAAGTTAAATGTTAGGTAAATTTCAAGCTAAGTTATGCATTGACAAATACAAAAATTGTAGCAAAAAATAAATAGTCAAACAAGTAAATTACAAAAAAAAAATAAACAGAAAACAAATTTTATTAATAAAATAAATTATATATCGCATTATTGTACTTCATATTTTAGGCAATTCTTTGGCAAAAAATGAAAACAAAAAAAAAACACAAATTGAGACAATTTTCAAGATGAGTAAAAGCTTTTCTTATAGCTCAGGATTAGTACTATATTTGGAGCTAAGTTTGATATTAGGAGCTTTTACTGCTTCACAATAAAATATATAAATTCTTCAACTATTTTGTAATTATCTTAAAGCAGGAAAAAAAATACAAAATCATTCTTAGCTCCAATTAATTAGCAAATCAAGTTCTAAAGTTCTTTCTTCCTTTCTTATCTTTCTTAAAATTATTTTGACTTTAAATATCCAATAGACTTTAAATAATAATAGTTGTGTTTATCGCCAGAAAATTACCCATATATATATTAACGATATGTATTATACAAAATGTTCTTATCGCAAAGAATGTGAGTTTTTTTTTTATTATTAAAACAATCTAAAGCTATGTCAAAAATTAACTTGTATAAATATACATGCAAAATAAAAAAAATATATATAAAGAACAGTGTAGCATTAAATGTAACTTTCTAATAAATATCATATATAAATATATATTTTTTGTTCACAACCTCAAAAACTTTAAAAATAATAAAATTCGAAACACTTTTGGTAAATTAATCAAAACATTTTTTTCAATCCAAGAAAATATTATTTAATGTTGCTCGAAAAAATGTAAAATTTGTGAGACTACAATTATAATCTTTTTTTTTTGTTCATTAGTAGAATCATCCCACACTTATTTTGTAAATTTTTTTTGTCACATAACGAAAAAAACAAAAATACTACACATATTTTAAAATATAATTAATGTTAATATATGCATATTCAGTTTTCTACAGAGCTCAATAATTTCATTGCTTATCAACGGCACAATTAAAATCCTTATTAGTTTTAAGCTTACTTTATTCGCCTTATTTGGAATTTCGCAATTAGCGCAGCTTTTACCGCAAAGTATTTCTGCGGAGCTTAAAGCTTCGAGTTGTGTTTGCTGATTTTGCCTACAGCTGCTGTGGCTGCAGCCTTTGGTCTCTGGCCCAAGGGCGTTTTGCTGCACCGTGGCGCCCTCTGACGGCGCACAGTAAAGTGTGCGCTATAAAGAATGAAAAGCAGTTGCCATAAACGCTATAAACCGTTGCCCGCTGCTGTTGCTGTTGTTGTTCAAGGACTTTGCTGCTGGGGTTGTTGCTGCTGTTGAACTGAGTTTTGTTTTGCAATTTCGCGACGTTGATTAAATTTTGCAGTGAACGGCAAAAGTTGCGACAATAATTTTTTTTACACTGATGCCTCAGCTGTCGTTGACGTCGTTGTCGCTAATCCTTGAAAAAGGACGCACAAAGCGAGAAGCGAGAAGAAAAAACATGAACATGGATGCCAAACAAAATACGCTGTTGCATTGACAATTTTTCTATGCGTGCGTGTGTTTGCGATTTTTTAATTGAAAAATTCTGAAATGGCATAATTGAGGGCGGCAGCGACATCTGGCGGCCGATGCGAGCAGCGCAATTAACAAGAAACTTAACCCCAAACTCGCCAAAAAAAAAAAAAACAATAAAAACAAAGAACCACCGCAATTTTCTTTGGTCAACACACAAAAAGCCACGTAAACGAAATGTGAAAAGACAGCTTCAACCTCAACCCCAACTCTTGCATCCCCTCCACTGCTAACTTTACCTGCAGACGCTATTGAAGAGCGTCTGCTGCTCATTTAGGCGCAATGGCTGCAATGTTGGTCACAAAGAAAATCCCCTCCCCTTACCGTCTCTTACCATCAACCATTAAAGCTTTTCATGTAGCAATTCATTTGGTTTTCGAGATTAATTTTGAATTACGCGCGTTTTGAATTCCATTTAAATGCTTTTGCTCTTCACATTTCTTTTTTTCTTCATATTTTGCTGCATTGCAAAATAATTGAAATAAAAAAAAACAAAACAGAAACAAGCACGCTTAATGCGACTAATGCTTAATGAGCTCGGAGCGAAGGAGGGAATAGAATATGCTTTTCATCTTTAGAGGTGGAACGAAGCAGGTGGAAATCTATAAATCATAAATGGCCAAGGATAAACTGTAGCAAACACATTCATATGCAGCTACACAGACAACGACAACAACAACAACAAGAGGGTTGGGCACAAGTGAGGGCTACACAAAAACGAGGGATGCATAAAGAGAGGGCAGCTGATTAGGATGGGGGGAGCAGCGAGCTTGTGGGGGAGCTGACTGAGCCAAAAGAAACGTAATTGAAAGGCATTTTAAAGAAATAACATAATTAAAATGCTTTAGAATTATTGTTGAATATATCTCGGTGTCTTCTGGCTGAACAAGCTATTATTTATTTTGTATTTTACAATTAATTAACGAGTCGAGAAATAGATTTTCGACTAATTGACTACTTGCTGTCTTTCTTGCATTAATATTAAATAATACATACAACAAATAATGATAGAAAAATGAATAAATACAAAATTAATTATAATGTTAATAATTTCGGTAAATATTTCTTTTTACATTGTTTACAAACACAATGTGCAAGCGATCAACTAACAAAAAGGAATATGCAAAAACACCGTTATGTAGTTTTTGTTCTTTCACACTGCTATTTCAAAGTTCACATCTGTACGTATAAATTGTGAATAAAACAAACTACACAAAGAATAAACCTAACCTTCAACTAATGAAGCTATTAAAGAGAATCTTTTATTGGATGCATTATACTCTTGATATTGCAAAAGTGTCCGCTAAATTGAATGTCCGGTCAATAGAAGCATTCGCTATGGCAGTTTTTCACTTTAGCAATAAATTCTCCCATAAAAAAACAAGTAATAAAGCAATTGTCGAGTGTGCTCGACTTTGAGACACCCGCTATCGATTTTAAATCAAACCAGAGCAATGCGGTGTTCATTTTAAAATATACCGAATTAATAGACCATAAAATATCAAAAAGATACTAACGGATATATTTGGTATATCATATATATATAATATTATAAAATTTGTTAATGATTTGTGCATTTATTTTGAGCATTCTTCTATCTGCATTGACATATATGTTTTCATTAGGTAATTTATTTAATGTGGGTTATATTGATACTTTTTGACTATTTAATATATTGTATATTTAATAACACATACATATGTGTAAGAGTACAGTATTATTAACATAAATTAATCTGATTTCTGCTGACAACTGATTTCGTTATGATTGATAACTGCGGCTACGATTGTTCGACTTCTTACGACTGATGAACTACATTTAAAAACTGATGATATACTACTCTTAACTTATGATCTAGTACTGATGACTGATGATACCGTTAGGTTATCGACTTGCTAATGCTAACCGATACCGATAGCGATCTATCGATTAGCCTTCACCACTGTTATATTTATAGCGAATTCTTTGAGCTGTTATTTAAAAGTTTGAACATCAAATGAATAATTAATGCTAATGCTATATTACTTGAGGTTTTTAGTATTAAATTATTATATAATTTAATAATATTATTAAATTATTATATATTTGTATTATTAATTTATTTTATTATTATATCATTTTCTTTGTATGGTACTGTTTTATTACATCATTATCTTATTATGTTTTTACATTATTATATTATAGTTTAAACTCTTCAAAGGTTAAGCTAAGCATAATTGCAGTCTCAAGCACTTTGCTTTTGTTTGCGCATTTCTTGAATAACTTGGCCTTTTCCTGAAGCCTTTTTACCTTCATTTTTATTTGTCAAGTTCTGTATTCAGAATTTATTTTGTTGTTTCAAAACTATCATCAATGTTGCTTGAATGTCTTTAAATAATAATTTGGCTTGTACCCAAAATGTAGAAGTACTCTTTAAACAGCTTTTTTACAATGTTTAAAGTAGTGAGACAATTTATTAGTTAATTATTGTAAATAAAGATTGAAAATATTGATTAAAAGTAGAAATTATTATTATTATTAGTATAGTGAATAAAAATAGAGAATTTGATATGATATCATATTACTTTCATCATTGCATTGTTTAAGTTGAAAGTCGCATTTCTCATTTGGCAAATGACGCAACTCGAAATGCATTTTAGTTTCTCTAACTTTAGTGTATGTGTGTGTGTGTGTGTGTGTGTGTGTGTGTGTGCAACCCTTGGTGAACAAAAATGCCACCCTTAAGCCTTAAGAAATCACAGCATAAAGTGTGGGCAAGCAAGGGGCAGTTGAGGTAGCCAAAGTTGTAGTAGAAGACTCAAAGGGGAGTCAAAGGCGAAGACGAAGAAGCAGAAGGAGAAGCAAAAGCAAAAGCAGAAGAACGAGAACGAGAACTCAAAAGTGGCAGGGAAAGAATGCGAGAAGTGGCAGGCAACAGCAGCAGAAGTTGACCAATTATATAAACCACTTAAGTTACAACGCAGCAAGCAAGCAAGTCAAGCGAGGCACACACACTCACACACACACTTGCACACACACACACACACATACTGAGAACGAGACTGTGGCACACACAAAGGCCACAAAATAAATAAAACTGAAAACGAAAACACGTCAATGCGATAATTATTAATAATTATCCACTCGTCCTTCTTCTGCCGCCGCCGTCGTCGTCGTCGTCGCTGCCACAGTCGCAGCTCCTCTTGCCACACGCACCCCCTCCTCTGTTCCCCTCTCCCCACTGCTTTTCAGTCGCCTGCTGTTGCCACTGTCGAGGCCACTTGGCCACTCTCTGTCGTCGTGGCTGGTGCTGATTTCTCGTTGAGTGGCATTGCAACAAAGGCCGTCCTCATCTCCTGCCTCTTCTTCACCCTCTCCCCTCTCCTACCATCCCCTCTTCGGCCCCCTCCAGCTGCTCTCCTGTGGCCTGGCTTGCTAATGGACGGGCAAAACTAAATTATGGCCAAAATGGTGTTGGCTTTCTGGCTGGCTGCCACTTATGTGCCACTTCACACACACGCACACACACACACACACACATACACACACACTCTCTCACGCACACACACACAATGGAGTCTTTGGGCTGTTGTGGCGTCGCCCATTTTGGGCCAAAGTCGGGAGGAGAGAGCGAGTGTGCATGAAACATGTAATTATGAAATTAACGATTGCCAAGTGGCTCAAAAGCAACGCCATCAACCGCCCATTGGGTGTGTGTGTGTTAGTATGTGTCTGCGTGTGTCTGTGTGTCTTCGTGTGTGTGTGTGTGCAACACAACTAGCAACCAGCAAGCAGCAACAACAAACTCGAGCTACAAACAAACGGACAGCGCGATAGACAAACAAAGCGATTTGTTTTAGAGCAGAAATTGCGCCAATCAATATCCATATTTATAATTAATATAAAAAAACTAAATGTACATATATATATATATAGAGAGAGAGATTTATATGATAAATATATATATATATATATTATGAAGTGTAATATTATATTACATTTGTGAATAAAAAACTTTAAATATAAAATATTTAAATATAAATATTCAATATTTCTATAAGAATTATTAAAAATTCAGTCAGAAAGTAGTTTAATTCTAAACTAAATACTCTTCTTTATTCTCTAACTTAAGTTTTAGCTCTAAGCACACAGAATACTAAATAAATAAACACATGAATGCACTCCAAATAAAATCAAAAAGTACAGAAACTCATAAGGCTACAAAAGACACAAAATATAGAAAAATAGTACATTGTATATAATAAAAATATAAAAAATTAAAAATGAAAGCCAGAAAATATGTAATTTACAGCGTCTGTCTCTTGTCTCTTAAATTTTAAGTATTCTATTCTCAATTTATGAAATAAGAAAAATATTTTTAGCTAACAACTGAAAAGAAATGCAAAAAAAAATAACAGTAACCACAAATTCCTTTTAATTTCAAACTTCACCAAAACTATTAAAAGAGAAGTTACAAAGTAAACGATAAATTTATATTTCTTTAAAAAAAAGTTCTTCAAAAGAATAACAAGATAAAATGAAATGAGAAAATTGTATTTTATGTTTTTTGTTTTATATAAAGAAAAACTTAAATACAATTACAATGCAGTGTAAAATGAGTTTTAAATTTCATAAGAAAATATAGAGTACTAGATTACAAAATATACCATAGAGTGCAAAATATACAAAAAAATGACATGACACCAACCAAATTTTTTTGAAAATGGCTAATTTCCAATTTTTTTGACTTCTTATTAATTCTTTGGGAAACAACTTATGATATAATGTCAAAGACAACAAAAGAAATTGCACAAACAATATAAAAATTATATAATATTATATATAAATTATATTGACAATTGAAACAATAGCGAAAGCTTTTGCAAACAAGTAAACAAAATAAAAAAAAAAAACATAAATAAGACACTTAAAAGCAAAAGTTATTATTAGAGACATTTTGATAATAATACAAAATACTTCTGCCTTTCAATACTTAGTATTTTTTGAAGACCAAGTAAAATGAAGAAATTCAAATATACGCAAGTCTCTTAAAGAAGTGAAAAAGAACTGATTGGAGTGCATGAATGAGAATTGCGATTGCCATTAAGTGAATGCGACAATTTGTGGGGGAAAAACGAGATCGTAAAACAAAGGAGCAAAGACGAGGAAGAAGCAGAGATGATGGCAATAAGCAATAACAAAAGCGGCCAACAAAACATTGCGGGCAATCAAAGTAATCGAAATGCGGCCAAATTGTTGTTGAGCAGCGAGTGAAGAAAGAATGAACGAGTGGGAGGCTAATATGCAGTTGGCTGCAGTTGGCTGCTCCCCAGGGAGAAAGAAAGAGGAACAGAGAGAAAGAGAGAGAGAGAGAGAGAGAGGCGTTGCAAGTGAGCAAATACAATTGGCAGAGGCCAGATGTTTAGGCTTAATTAGTTGGCTTTTAGTCTAATGAGACAACAACGCCCAAAAGTAGGCAGCAACAAAAGCAGCGAGTCAATTAGCAACGAGTGGCGAGCAGCGAGCAGCGAGTGACGCCCAAAACAAACAAGTTTAATAATCGAAGCTGTAAAATTGGTGGAAATCTAAATATGAAAAGAAAGAAAGAGAGAGAGAGAGAGAGAGAGGGATCGAATGCGAACCTGCTTTAAGTGTGCACAATAATAATAATAAAAAAAAATGTACGCAAAAACTTTGCAAATGCATTTCAAGTGGCCGCCGAACATCAAACAAAAACAAGAAGAACAACGATGCTAAAAAGGCTTTTAGACCAGCGTCCTCCATGAAGTGGGGCGCTGCTCTCTCTCTGCTTTTCTGAATTTGCATGCATATGTATTATAAATAGTCAGAAACACACACACACACTCACACACACACGCAGGAGTAGAAAGAGAGGGGAGATGGCCGTGCAAGTGGCATTTGTGATTTATGCGACGTCTCTTTGAGGATGAAGTGCAGATTACATTATAAATATGAAATAATACGAGTCGGCGCACAGGTCCTTGAGGACATGCCAAACGGAAATTGAAATTCGTGATCAAAACTCTCTAGACACGAGGGTAAACCAAGCAAGAAAGAGAGAGAGAGAGAGAGAGAGAGAGAGAGGGACAAAGCAGCTAAATCCAACAGAGGGAACGAGCTAGTTAAAGCTGCGAAAACAATTGCGAAAAAATCACTGAACGAAAGAAATGATAAACAGAACAAACAAATAATATTGCTTGCAAATAAAAATGAAAAACAAAACTTAATAAATAAATACCAAATAAAATAAAAAGATAAACCATAAAACAAGCTGGTTTGAAAAACAATAAAAATGGAAAAGAAAAGAAATAAATAACAAAAGAAGATAAATGAACAACAAAAAATGAAAAATAAAAAATAGACGTATAAAATGTAATGAAATAAAGTACATGATTATTAAAAAATATATACAAAATTAAATAAATGAAATAAATAATAAAAAGAAGAAGAAACCCAATTGAGTCAATGAGTAAACATAATAAAATAATTAAAGCAAACAAAATATACTATTTCCTTTATGTAAATATAACAAAATAATAAAAACAAATACACAAATTTTTCAATTTTATGGAATGAATCAAGAAATAAAATAGTAATAGATGCCCAAATTAAATAACTACATGTGTCCAAATACAAGTAAAATTTGTTCATCTTAAACAATTATTTTATAATTAAATTCTAATCTTAATTCATACATTGCAGAGTATGCAAAAGTAAAGCAAATGTGAAATATGCTGAATACAAAAAAAAAAAAAGAAAAGAAACTAAATAAATGTGGAAACAAAAACAATAAAATAATAAAAGAACCTCTTATTAAATATTAAAAAAATACGAAAGCAATTAATAATTATTTATGAAAAAGAAAGAATTTGCGAGAACTAGCTCTTCGATAAAGAAACTAAAAAAAAAAAATCCATAATAAAGTTTCGATCTTGTAATAAATTTAAAATTAAACGCATTATAAAAAGAAAAAAATTTAGAATATCATTTTAAATGCAGTTAAATTTCAGCAGAAATAACACAAATTATAGAATGAAAATATAAAATTTTTATAAACAATCCAAAAATAATTATGATTTTAATAATAAGAAATATGGTAATAATATATATAAAATTGTCAAATATTTAAACGCTGGTTATGAAATTCTATTTTTATTATCTATTATTAGAAAGACATATGAAAAAAATTATAAAATGACAAATATTTATTATCTGAAATATTACTTATATTTTTTATATATATTCTTTATTTATTTACAATCTATCTATCTAAATATAATAAGTAAATTCTATGGATATTACTTATATGATAGAAAAATAGAAAAAAATACAATAAATTTCGAGCATTTATTATTTGAAATATTTGCAGCAAGTCTTAAAGTACAAATCATAAAAAAACAAAGTAAACAACCGTTGCACTTAGCGTGTGCTTACTGTAGTTGCAATTAGATTTACTTCAAGTTGAAATTCTTAATGCACAAATCCACTCGACAGCGATAAGAACAACAACAAATTGTCGCAGTTCTGTGAGATGCGCTTCAAACACGCTTCAAAATCTAAATGGAAATGCGAGATGAAAGTTGTCACAACCAAAGAGAAGGTGAGAAAGGGGGATAAGGGGGAGGAGAAAGCTTGCTTTTGGTAGCAAAAATAAATATTGCACATTCAAACAGCAAAAAAAAAAAAAAAACAAAAAACAAAAAAAAATAGAAATCAACTTAATTAATGTGACCACAAAATAAAAAAGAGACGAAAAGTGTAAGATAAATAAATGCAATCAAATACACACAAAATTATAGCGATGCAACGTGGCGAATGATCAATGCAATTAATGCGATTGCAAAATTGCATTCGCTGCACTATTCGCACACGGCATACAGTGGGAGAGGGAGCGACAGAGAAAGAGAGAGTGCTAATTACACGCTGCTTTGGGCTCCAAAAACGCCAATGGCAAAAGCAAGTGCAACAGAGAGAGCGAGAGAGCAAGAGTGAAGAGGGATGGTGGTAGGGGAGGAGGTGCCTAATTGCAAACCAAGCAGTTAATTGAAATGGCATATTGATTATGCAATTGTTATGCAATGCGACTAATTAATGCACACAGAATGCTCAGCGACGACTTCGACTCCAACTGCGAGTGCGAGCGAGAGAGCAAGCGTGTCAACGAGTCGCGTTTGCAGTGGAGCGAGCGGGAGCGCCAGCTAATCGATAGCACACACACACACACACGCACACACAGTGAAGAAGAGAGAGAATGAGAGAGAGTTTGTGCTGCAGTAGAAGTGTGTGGGAGAGGGAGCAAGGGGCAAGGGGGGAAAACGCAGACTGAGCGCTTAATTAACATGGCCAACTTTGAACAACAATGCGTGCAATTTGGAGCAAAGAGCGTGGGAATTGCACTGGAATGGCAATCTTTTGGGGCAATGGGCAAAAGGAAAGCGACAAGCAGCCGAAAACACACAACAACAACAAAAACAACAAAACACTTTTCAACGCTGCACTGAGAGAAAGTGAAGAAAAGTTAAAGAAAAGTCACAACTCTGCATGATTTATAAAGTTAAATTGAATCAACTTCTATCAAAATAACAGTTCATCAAATTGAGCGTTGCTTTGTTAGCAATTAAATGTTTTTAATACTGAATAAATACATAGCATTATACTAAATAAATTTAATACTAAATAATAAACTAATTTATAATACTGTTTATTTCACTTATTAATAAATAATGTATTTATTAATAAACAATAGAAAAATAAGTATTAGCAATAATCAAAAATATGCTCAACAAGGTTTGTAAACTCAAAAAAATCTAAACAGCTGATTATTATTATTAATATGACTGATTTAATTTATTATAATTCCATATGTTAAATCATAATAAATTAATCCAGCTTTCCTAAAAATTTATTAAAGTTTTTATCAAGTTGCTTGAAGCTAAATAACAGTAGTTAATTTTTAAAAATGTCAAACTCAAAAAAAAACTAATAATACAAAATTCAATTGCCTTCTAAATTGAAAACAGATTTCAACATTTCTTTGTTAAAACATTTTCAAATTAAAATTAAGCAAATAAATTGAAAACACATTTAAGTATTTCTTTGTTTAAAAATGTTGAAATTTCAATCAAACCAATTATAAAAATTGGTTTGCCGGAATATTTCAAAAGTTAAATTACACCAATCAAGCAAATCATCAAAAATATCATTTTCCTAGGCTTCTTTGCTAAAATTATTTTCAACACTCGATTTTCAAATTCCAAAATTAAACCAATCAAATTGTATTGAATGCTTTTTTTTAAAGCAATAATTGAGTCGCAAAGTTTTGCGTTGAAGGCAATTTAAGATCAGGCGATCAGCAACTCTTGTTGCGCAAGCTTTCGTCACGCAATCGTTTCAGTTAATCATTGAAGATGTGCATAATACAAGTGCAATAAAACAAATACATTAAATAGTGCCTGCAATCAGCTATCAGTAGTCAAGTATATTGCATATTGAGCTACATTAAAAACAACAACAAAAATTGCAAAAAAAAAAAACGAGTAAAACCAAATCACGTAAATCACACACACACGCACACACACACGCACACACACATACTCAAGCACACTCGCATGGAATCGTTGTGGCCCGCCAAATTGGCGGCGCAAAACAAACTGAAACTGAGGCCCAGCAAATTGCCCCGCAAAGGCTCGCAATAATTAACACACACACACATACGGTGTACACGTATAAGCGACTCACACGTATAGTGTGAACACAGTGTACTTCCAGTGTAGAGTGCAACAGCGTGATACGAGTAAAGCAAGTGAAAGAGAGATAGCATGCTATCAGCTATCTAACATTACCCCTGCAATTGGAAGTCATGCATTAGCGTAGCGTGCTTGCGACTGAATCGGCATGCGAGTGCACAGTGTTGCCGTCTCGCTCTGGCACGCCAAAGATGGCGTAGCGAGCCCAGCACACAAGCAGCAGCGAAGCGACCGACAGCAGCAGCAGCAGCGAAGCCGTCAGCAGCCAGCCTCAGTCGACAGTTGGCAAGCGAAGGCAGTTGAAGCTACCCCGCAAGCAGGCAGGCAGGCAAGCAAGACAGGCAGCAGCAAACGTTTCAAGGTGCGTTGGCGTTGGCGTAGACGTTGACGTCGCAGCTGGCGTCGACAGCGACTGCGTCGTTGATGTGACGCTTTTGCTCGCGTGCAGCGCGCGCTTTGGTTTCAGTTCGTTTTCGTACGTTGTCCACGCCGAACGCAAGCGGTCAGCGTTCACACACACACACACACACGCACACCAAAAACATAGAAAACAGAAAAGAAAAAAACGTTACACACACACACACACGCACGCACGTAAAGCTCTCGCTCTGTCGCCGTCTCCAGTGTTGTTGTGTCGTGTGTTGTGCGAGCCTCAAACAAGAAAAAAACAAGAAACCCCAAAAAAAATAAAAACAGTTAAAGTTCAAATCAAACACTTTGCAACGATTTAAGCTAAGAGATCTGCTGCTTCTTCTTCTTCTTGTTCTAACCAGTGTTGTCGCGTTGTTCGCGTTTTACGTTTGTTGTCTTTTTTTTCTTGTTGTGTCTTCGTTGTTGTTTCTTCGGCTATGCAAAAAGCGAAAAACAAAATAAAAACTGTGCAATAAAAATCCCAAATAAATTGAAAACAAAAAACCCTTTCGATATCGTTATCGTTATCGAGAGAACTGCAGAACACACGCAAAAGTAAAAACGAAAAACCGAAAAAAGGGGCGAAAAAGCCGTCGGCAAAAATGCAGGCAACCAAAATGCGAACACCTTTTGCCATCCAAGAGATTCTCGGCCTCGGCGTCGGCGTTGGCGCCTATCAGCAACAACAACAGCAACAACAACAGCAACAGCAGCAACAACAGCTACAACAATCATCACAAGCTGCGGCAGCTGCCACGCCCAGTGCCACAGAGGCGCCACTATCGCCAGCTGCCACGCCCCCGCCACGCAATGCAAATACGCCGCAACAATCGGCCGTAAGCAGCGCCCAACAGCAGCAGCAGCAGCAGCAGCAACAGCAACAACAACTGCAGCAGCAGCAGCAACAATCATCGCTTGAACATCAACAAACATCGCGTGACTCACGCTCAATATCGCCAGATGTGACCAGACTATCGGCAGCTGCAGCCGCTGCCGCTGCGGCCGCCGCAGCCGCCCACTGTCAACTGCCCGTATTCAATCCGGCAAATTTCTATGCAGCCGCCGGCTATGCAGCGGCCGCCGATCCGGCAAACGCCGCTGCGGCCCATCATCATCACATGACAACCCTGGCAGCGGCCGCCTATCTGAGGGGATTCCTGCCGCCGGGCTTTACGACGCCGCACGAGTTTCGCGGTCACTTTCAGCAGCATTTCGGAGCGCAGTTCGCAGGTGAGTGCAAAAAAAGAGTGCAACAAGCGAGCTAATTAAGCAACAACACACACACACACAAAGCTTTGTCTTTGTGGTGAGCGAAAGAGAGAGAAAGAGACAAAGAGAGAGAGACACAACGAAAGCAGCCAACTGGCAAACTGAACGAAGGCGCAACACACAACTAATAAGCTAAGGCTCAGGCGGAGTGAAGAGTACAGAGGGGGGTAGAGAGAGGGGGTGGGGGGACTGGGAGGTGGGTTAAGCTTGGGCTACGCTTTGTTTTCGCCTCGCTGCGCAGCAAAATTAAAACAATAAAACGACAAATTAAACACAAGGCAAAGGCAAAGGCAACGAGCAAAAACAAAAACAGAAAGCAGCAAGCAAAAAAAGGGGTGCGAGGATACGAACACACGGCTGAAGCTTATTAATAACACACGCACACACACACACACACACACACACACATCGAAACACACCTCAGTCACACACACACACACACACACACACACACCTCTCACTCATTCAATCGCTGAGTAGCTTTGACGCTAAAAGTGTGAAATCTCGCACACACTTTAAACACTCGCTACGCTCTCTGCTTGCTCCCTCTCTCTCTCTTCCTCTCTTGCTGCATCCCCGTCTCCCCTTTACCCCTCGCATCATCCCTGCCTGTGTACGCCGCTAATTAAGCGCATAATTGTCCAAGCTTATGAGCTGATGCAATTACATTCCAATTGGATTCCAAAACATTTTCACACTTCACACACTTCAAAGTGCTTATCAACACCCAAACTACAAAACTTCTTCTTCATCGTCGTCGTTCGCCTCTTTTTCAAAGAAAATTTCAAGTGTTTCTTAAAGTAGTCTACACAAGTCCCCAGAGATAAATTAAAGCGTGTTTAACGTCACGCCAACACGATAAGCATGTTTTAAAACATTATAAAAACAAAACAAATAATACGTTTATAATATGAAACTATAGATCAGTGCAGCTAACATTATTAAAACCAAGAACAACAAAAATAACAATATTGAAATATGAATGTATAGATCTGTGTAGCAATAGAATGTGGGATTATTTTTCAAGTTCAAGAACAATTTATATATTTAAGTAATTACAAGAAATAGTTCCACGTTCCTTGGGGAATAATAATTTGAATAATAATAACATTTTTGAATGAGGCATAATGACATTTTTCAGCTTTCTTTGGGGGAATCACACTTTTGAAGTTCCATTCAGATATCATTAAAAATAAATTAGTTCAATCAAAGTTCTTTTGTTTAGGAAGTATTGTAGAAAAGATTCCATAAAGTACTTTTCGTATAATACATAATAATATAATAATAATAATATTAATGTATTAATATATTATTGGAAAAGGTTTACTTCAATTAAAGTTCTTATAGAAGATTCTAGAAATAATTCTATATAATTCTGATGTTAAATAGCGAATTTGTTTAAGTTGTGGAAAGAATATTTTAGAAGTACCATCGAAATATTTGCTAAATACAAATATGTGAAATAATCCCTTTGAGGAATACATATAATATAATATAGAAGTTAAAATAGTGGAATAGTTGAAGGCAATTTATACTTAAAGTAATACAATAAATGAAAAAAACTTTAAATTCCACTTACTTTGTATTCCAAATGTTGTTAGAGAGTCAAATTTTCTTTTTATCGGTGTAGTTTTTTTCAATTATCGTAGACAAAAACGAAAAGAAAAATAATTGAAATAAATATAACTTTTGTGCATAGAAAAATTAAAAATAATCTGGCATTCAATAATAAATAAATGAATAAAAAAATAAAAATTTAAAAAAAGATTTCAATAAATGTGCTAATGTTGCAAAATGTATAAAATTGTAGTATATAGTACATATTTTAATCGTTAAAGCAATGGAATTAAATAAGAATGCTTTTCTTAAAATTTAACAAAAATATGCAGGAAAATAAAAACGCACGCACACATATATATTTTTAGAAAAATTCCTAGCAATAAAGTGCTTATCAACGTCACAAAGCGACTAATTGGCAATTCACTGGAATTCTGTATTAAACATTGTAATAAATCAAACAGGAGAACAAAAAATGCAACTTTATATAAATAACTAAAAAAAAAAACAGAAAAGAAATACAACCTATGAATAATTTATCAAATTCCAAAGAAATGAGATAAATCATAGAGTGTACAATAAATATTAAAATATAGTAATATAGAAATATGATAACATTGAAATATGATAACATAGAAATATAGAAATATGAAAATATAGAACTATAAAAATATATCAATATAGAATTAAAGAAATATAGAAATATATAAACATTATAAATATAGAAATATAGCAAAAAAAAAAGAAATTAAATTGATAGTGAAGAGCATTGTAAATGCAATTCATTTTGAGGTTTCTTTTAATTAGTTTACAAGTTGTAAACCTCAAAATTTGTTTCGAGCCTTAATTTGTTAAATTTTCACACTTAACAACTGTTGTTGTTGTTATTGTTATTGTTGACCTTTACGTTAGTCGCCTGCTGTTGCCTCTATTTCTATTTTTCTATTTTTTTTGTGTGTTGTGTTGTGTTGGCTTCTGTTTCTTCTATTTGCTCTAGGGCCACATTTTGTGTTTGCACAACAGACTCGACTTTGTTGTTGTTGTTGTAGTTGTTGTTGTTGTAGTTGTTGTTGCTGCTTCTGGCTGTAAAAAAGGCAACGTCTTGTCCTTTTCTATAGCCTGAGCACAATGGCCAAGCAGAAGACGACGCAGTCTCATCGTCATCCTCATCCTCATCCTTATCCTCATCGTCATCGTCCTCGCTATAGTTGTGTACAAAATAAATCGACTCGAGTGGTTAACCGCAGCAGCAGCAGCAACTCGAACTCGAACTCGAACTCGAACTGGGAGACGAAGTAGGAGCCAGGAGCAGCATATCCTTTTACGGCACGAAAATTGCTACTTTAGCTTGTGGTGTTGGTGTTGATGTTGGTGTTGGTGTTGGTGTTGTGGGTGCCACCACGTTGTTATCCTTAATTTGAGTGGCCATTGAGCAGGACACTGTCAGGACAGGATACGCAGCCAGCGGCAATCGAGTCCTAGTCCAAGTCCTAGCATACTTTTCAGCTGGCTACTCGCTTGCTCTCCTTCTGCTCTCCTTTCATTTTAATAAATATTTACTTGAAAGTCATGCAACTGCGACCTGTGTGTGTGAGTTCCTTTTCTCAGCTCTCTCTCTCTCTCTCTCTCTCTCTCTCTCTCTCTCTCTCTCTTTTCTCACCTTAGATCACTGTCATTGTTGCCCACTTTTTCCTCGTTGTTGTCAGGTTTTTTTTTCCTTTGTGTGTTTCTTTCTATTTTTCTTCACACCACCGACAGCTGACTTGTTGTTTTTCTTTCTTCTTTTGGCCTTAGTCATGGGCAGTGTATAGTAAGTGGATTTTTGTCTTAATGGCAAATAATTGCACTCTAATTGGGCTTCAACCGCACACACACACACACACACAAGTGTCCACACACAGTGCGATGAGTGGGTTATACAATTTGTCACTTTGATTTATGGGCTAACTAAGCTCTAAGTTTTAAGAGACGCCAACTGCGAATCGCCCAAAGTGTTTGCTCCAAATTAACTTGTGTTATTCCTATGCTATTTATTCAAATTCTTCAATATTTGTATTAAATTATTCAAAATGCTTCAGGTTCGTTATATTTCGAGCTCTATAAATGTCTTTATTGATTCTTAATAAATCTTTCCAAAAACCAACCCTTAACATTTTCTTTTCAAATCTAACATAATGCAAGTTACATTATTTTCGCATTAATGATTGAGAGAAATTCATTTTATAATATGGTTTGAAGATTTTTGTGATATTTTGTGATATTTCGAGCCCTTAAAATATTCAACAATAATAGACTTTACTATATTTCCTAGTCTTATAATGTATTTGGTTACTTCTTCTCTTTCGACAAAATATGAAAGTCTAATTTTTAGTTTTTTATCATATAATGTTGATCTAGGATTTTAACATAATTATCTTGGCATATTTTAAATATGCTTATGCTTAAAATTATCAAAAACCTTTCTGATTTTACTTTTTTATTACCATCCTAGCTTCAAAATATTGAAAATCATTCTGAAATTACTTGATTTTTCAATCCTTACTTAAAACGATGGAAAAAAATAAAAAGAATTTCAATGAATCATTGCCAACGTTTAATAAAATTTGGGGTATTTTCAATTATTTAAATGAATTTTAAAATATATTCGTTTTTCTTCAAATTATAAAATCGGCATCCCAAATTTATCAAATTTTATAAAAAATATGCAATATTTTCAACTTTTTAAAGGGACTTTGAAATATCTTCGACACTTCGACACTGTAAAAACTGCATTCGAAATGTATTAAATTTAAAAATGTTGCGATCTATTCAACTCTTAAAATGCATTTTTTAACTATTTCTAATCTTTCTTTATTATAAATTCATAATAAATTTATTTTACTTTAACTTTTTAAATGCATTTCACAATTCTTCAAAATACATCTAAGCAAAGAATGAAATTCATGAAATTCTAAAACATAATTTTCCAACTCTTTTAGTGTACTTTTCAACTCTGTAGAATCTTTTTGAAATATGTGCATCTATAAGTCTGCTAAGCCAATTTGTATTTCTTGCTCTTCAACACATTCAAAAGACATATCTCGAAGAACCCTTTAAGCCTATTCAAAAGAAACACTTGAGTCTACGCTGAAGTTTTTACTATTGTTGACAATCTCTAATCCATTCACAATTATCGTTTAATGCCATTATTCGATTGTCTAGCAATTATGCTATGCCTTCAGCTGGCTATTCCAAAAATCTTTGCTCTAGCATCTCAAAAATTCGCCATAAATTCGCCATCCATCTGCCACGTGTGGCAGAAAATCAATCGCACCAATTTTGTGGCAAACAACAAAAGAGAAAAAAACCACAACAAAAATCTTGCAGAACAATAAACAGCAAAAAAGAAAAAAGAATAGGTGGAGATTAAAGATATTTTTCATGGCTCTCAAGATGCATTTTGTGGACTTCCGAAACGTTTTCTCTGTGCGCATTTCCTGCCAAAATCGGACAATGGTAATTCGATAGTTTTTCGCACATTTTGCCACAACATGTGAAAAACGTTGTAGTAAATTGAGAGTTTTTTTCCTTTTTGTGAGTTAGTAAATTGAGGAAAATTGAGGGAAAATTGGTATATCAAGTGTTAATTATGTGACAATGAGTCGACGAGAAAATGCGATGTAAACGAGACGCAAAACTGAGGGAAAATAATATTCGGGGGGCACAAGTTGTGGTCAATAATTATTGTTCATAATAATAGTAATAATAATAATAATAATCGTTTTTTTTTTTAAATTAGAGAAAAGTACAAGTTCAGTTTAGAGTGAAAAGGCAAAAGAGCAGCAGCAAAGCAAACAACCGAAACGTAAACAGAAACAGAAACAGAGAACAGAGAAAAAAAGATACGATAATTTCCCGAAAAATGCATTTCCAGCGAACTGCAACGAAAAGTGGCAGCAACTGCTGCATAAACACCCAATTTTTTCTCATTTTCAAATTGGGAAAAAAAAATGGATGGATGGAAGAGGAGAGCCACCGCACAACATTGATGACAACAAGTGGCAAAAGCAAAGCGTCAGCGTCAGCGTCGAAAGGAGCTGCGACTCTCGAGTGCAACTGCTGCAAACCAATTGCCTGAACCTTGCCACTTGCCACTTGCCACTTGCCCCTTGCCACCTGGCACCTTGCCCCCGGCCGCTTCGCTCATGATCAGCCAAAGGCCAAAAGGCACTTCAGACTGCAGATTCAAACTCAAACTCAGCCTCAGCCTCAGATTCAGATTCAGATTCGTCGTCGTCATTTTCTAGGAAGCACTCGACGCGCATTGCGTGTAAACAACTCGCTGAGAGTTTTCTACTCTTCTCTCTTTCTCTTTCTCTCTCTCTCTGTCTTTGTCTATCTATCTCTTTCGCTGTCTCACCCCTTTTGTGGGCAAAATAGCTACAAGGCTAGTCAGCGCATCAGCGCGACCTTTAAGTGGCTTTGTTCCCATCCGATCTACGTAAAGAAACCAAATGAAATAAGAGAGATAGAGGGAGAGAATCAAACAACAGACGATGAAAGACACTCTACAAAAGTCTCTCTAGACTCTAGACAATTTCTGCATGATTTGCATTTAAAAGCCTTGCTGCAAACACTGTCGCTGTCCAAGTGTCTGTCCGTTGGGAAAGTCTATATTGTACTGTATACATATAGCATAAATAGTAGTGACTGACTTGGCGATTGCCAAGAGCCAACTGCCAACTGCCAACTGCTAACTGCTAACTGGCAAATGCTTTTTAGCCAAATTGCGGCGCCACTTGAATGTGCAGCAAAAGAGAGAAAAATAGAAAGAAAAGCAAAGCTGTGCAACAAATTGCGTAGAACAAACGTCTAAGCAGTTAGCAAGTGAGCGGAAAGTCTTTAAATGATTTGCAGTTAAAGTTCTATTCTATAACATATAGTAAATAATGTTCAGGTTTTCATCTGTAAACAGTTTAATGCAATAGATATAAAAACAGTAGTAAAAGCATAAAGATATTCGATATTAAATATATTATTTTCAAAGAAAAAGTAAATTGACTTAAACATTTAGTAGCAAGAAAAAACAAGAATTTTGATTCAAACTTTTCAACAATAATGATAATAATGAAATTATATTGAATTTCAGTATATTTATTTAAACAATTTTGAAAATAACCATTTCTGTGAAAAGTCAAAAGGAGGAGCAAAAAAAAAGTATGGCAAAAGTAATTCGACTATTTTGTAATAATAAATTTCAATTAAAAGGGAAAAGGGAATAAGAATAAAATACGTTAATAGACTAATGCTGAAATATGTAGAGAAAATAAATAAAGGAATTTCACTATTTTGGAATGATATATTTAAATTGAAAGGCAACAAGAGTTAGGAACAGGTAAAACCATGATTTTTTTTTATTTGAAATAATAACAAATGGTAACAAAGATAGGTGGAAAGAACAATCTTTACTATCGAAAGGCTATTTAATTTATGTGCGAAAATGTAATAAGATCAGCCAATTTGCTGGTATGGAAAATACAATATAATGATACAAACTATTGTCTAATATTTCAAATACTTTAAGTCAGCAAATAGCTATTAATCGAATAACAAATGAAGAAAGAGGCACTTAATAGCAATGAATGTGAATGTGAATGTGAATTCATATTCATCTTATCATTCATATTACATTTTGTGTGCTTTATTATTTTGCTTTGGCCACCGCAAAGTTTTTGCAATTACCCCGACAAATTTTGGCACTTAAACTGCCGTTAATCTAATGAAATGCAAAAGAGATAGAGAGAGGGGGTTGGCGAGAAAGAGATGGCAACACTTCGAGTAGCTCCCCAGGCAGCTTAAAAAACGAAGAGTGCGTGTGCGTGTGTGTGTGTGTGGCATTTTTTACAGCGCATTGCGTGCACAAATTGAATATTAAACGTGTTAATCTATTTTCGGGCAGCGCACAGCAAGTAGCACGCCCCTCTCCACCCCTCCTCCTCCTCCTCCTCCTCTTCCTCACCGACTTTCTCCCTTTTTGCTGAAACTTTATTTTATTTGCCAAGCGCAATTTATTTTTGCCCGATCTTAAGCAGCGAGACAGCAGCAGAAGCCAAGTACCCTGTGTAGCCTTTAAAAAAGCGTTTGACTTTTTATTAATTTCCCTGTTGACAGCAATTTGCAACGCTACACGAATTTGTTACCACCAACAGCAAGTGTGTGTGTGTGTGTGTGCGAGTGAGTCCTGTGTCCTGGGTCTGAATGTTATGTGTAACGAAACGGCCGACAAAACTTCCGCATGTGTTGATGGGTTAATAAATATTTGAACAAACACACACACACACACACACACACACATGCACATTAAACGCCCTCCGGTTTTACACGCCTGTATGTGTGTGTGTATTTTTATATTTACCGCTATTTCCGTGCACCATTTGCAGTGTTGTAAAACGTTGCGCCCCGAAAAATGGACAGACCACAAAAGGGTTGTTGCTTGTTGCAAGTTAGTTGCCCATTTGAATGGCACGTTTCCCTGCCCAGAAGATGAGAGGTGGGGAGCAGAGTGAAGTGAGTTTGGCAAGCAGTTTTATAGCCAAATGAATTTTACACAAGCTACAAATACTACAGACAATTTGGCCTGGTTTGTGATTCGTTGCGGACACAACGTGCGCCACACATTGAATGTTAAGTTCCACACTCTGAAATGACAAGAAGAAGAAGAAGAAGCGATAGTGGAAGCAGCGGGGGGAGGGGGAAGACCAACAGACAAACTGTACTATATATTATCGATAAGTGCAAAGTGGACACTGGCTTTAAATTGGATCAAAATACGACACAAATGAGGATGGCAAATGCGCAATGGAAGTAAAGGCAAATCTAATGAAATGGCGCCTCGAGCATCTATGAGGCAAAAAGTGCATTTATCGAAAATGAAATGTTATCGATAACACTATCGATAATTGAAGAAAAGCATGAAGTAAAATTAACTATCGCCTGATACAATTTATTTGATGTTAAGCAACTTATTTAATGTTAAGCAACTTATCGTTCAGTGTTATCGATAACCTAAACCTTGCTAGAAATAACGATTATTGGTTATAGCTTTAAATTTTATTAGGCTCAACTTCGATAAATATTTAAGACTCCAAATGAAAATGGAAATGACACACTTCGTAGCCAATTACTTATGGCAATCGTTTAGTTTACTGTTATCGCTAACAATAATTGAGTTATTGCTTTAAATTTATCGATTTCAATAGAATAAATCTAAATTCCAGCAATAACTTTCATCACTAGCTTAAATTATCAAACAGTCACGAAACAATTAAATACCATTAGCAGCACATCGCACCAAAAGCTATCGAAAACTTATCGATTAGCAATTTGAGACCCTCCTCCCCCCACTACGATTGTAATTCTGATAACCAATCAAGCGAACAACAACAACGCACAATTGAATGCCAAGCAAAGTCTAATTATATTAAAAAACGTAAAAAACGCGAAAATTGGAAAATGAGAAAATTGTTTGAGACGCTGCCCCTAAGCACCTGTCGTCGCCCTCTCCTCTCCTCTCCAGCCAACCCAACAACAAACTTCAACCTCAAGTGCATGGGCATATAAATAATTGAATAGCCGAAGAATGCGAAAGCCAAACGGCGATAAAGGAAAATGTGCAGGCGACAACAACAACAACGACAACAAGAGCAAAGTGTGTGGAGGTGGATCGAGGGAAGGAAAGGGAAGGGGGAGGATTCAACTCACTAACTACCCAATTATTTCATTTAAGCTTCACTGCTTCACGGCGCAGTCGCTCGAAATGTGGGGAAAAAAAGAAGAACGCAAAATGGTTGAAGAAATGCGAGCAAAACGAAAGCATGAAATACAATAAAAGAATAAGAGAAAAAGGAAAATACAGCAACAATAATAATAGCAACAACTACAACAATGCAAAGTTGGGGAAGCGGGGAGACGGGGAGGGGAGCGATGAATGCTTGCTGTAAGCAAATTTAAGCACAGCAGAAAATCAATGGCAAGAAAAAATCTTTGTGCTGCCAGCACAGCAAACGAGGCGAACAACGGCAACAATAATACCAACAATAACAACGACAATGGCAAACAGAAGAAAAAAAATGGGAAAAAAGTGAAATTGGAAAATAAGCGTAACACAAAACCCCGGGAAAGTGAAGCTCGCGGGTTTTGCTCCAAACACAATATCGCTTCTCCCCTCAGCTTTATCTGAAAACTGACTGTTGCCATATTATTGTATTGCCTGTTGTTGTTGTTGTTGTTGAGTGGCAAGTGGAGACAGGCAAAGCCATTTTGCACTGAACACTGTTAATAATACCCTGAAAACTAAGTGCACGTAGGTGGCAACCCTAGGTAGTCATGAATATCAATAGAAACCTACAACACTTTACATTCGTAACTAGCATAAGAGGAGAGCTGACTGAAGTTGTGATAATTAGTAAGCGCCATGGCAACCCTGCAACCCTATTATTAGTAATAGGCCAATAAGTATGTAGATACATACAAGTGACAACCCTAGACCGACTGACCTTGCATTAGAAATCTAAAATACACACAGTTCTTTAATTAGTCAGTGCCATGTCAACCCTGGACATACTTTAACTTAACACTGTGAAAGGTGGCAACCCTAGACAGACTAAAAAACCCTTTAAACACTTAAATTATCTCACTTATGTACAAAAGAAAACAATACAATCAGTCTTGGGAAGCGGTGGCAACCCTGCACAAACTTCAACTCAACACTACTAAAGTTGTCAACCCAGGAATGCTTAAAGTGTTAATAGCAAAGTTCTTCTGACCTTCAAACCCTTTAATTTTCAATAAAAAACAATGCAACCTGTTTTAGAAAGTAGTGGCAACCCTGCACTCAGTTTTCAACACATCAAATTACTAAAATACAGGAACATTTTCCAAATTCTCCTCCAACTTCTTCGTACAGCATTAACTAGGCAATCAGAAACTTAACGTATTGCTGCACAATGACAACCCTAGACTCAACACACACGCACACATTCGATGCCCATTTACCAGCTGAATTGTTTGCAAATAAAAACTTGCCAAATTGCGAATAATCCAGGCATAGAAAAAGAAAAACTAGAAAACTCGAGCGTAATCTAATAAGTGTAACATGACAACCCTGGACCCTACTTGAGCACAACTTTTGTTGCTGGCTATCAATCTCGCACCCAGCGTAACTTTTCCTCTACGAGCAACTAAACGTTGCTCCCCAACCCAAACAACAACGCAACACAAGAAACAAGTTGCCAAAAAAGCAGAAAATTTCATTTTGTGTATCGCTTGCTCGCTCGCACTTGCACAAATGCGTAAGGGCCGGCGACCGCCATCTTGGAAAAACAACGGGATTGCCAAGAGCGTTTGCCGCCTGCCGTTTCGACGTACATATTTATTACAAGAACAAGAACGGCGACGACGGCGAACGGACAAGCAACAAATCGAGTTAACGAGCTAACGCAGCAGGGGGGCAAGCCCGAAAAATTGTCTAACTCCCCATTCCCATTCCCATTCCCATTCCCATTCCTATTCCCATTCGCATATTCCTCCCCACCACACACACAAACACACACACACACAGTTGCAAAAAAACAAAAGCAACCACCAAAGGCACCCCCGCGACAGGCAATGAATGTGGCAAATCAACCCCCAAAAGAGCAGAACAACAACAGAAAAAAATATAAAAAGGCAGCTTTTCGGGATTGTGTAACAAACTAACAACTTAACCACCCACCAACCCACCAGCAGCCAGCAGCCTCCTTTGCCGTACCGCACCGTACCGTACCAAGAAGCAACGTCGAGAGCCACCCCCAAGTAAAAGCCATTTGCCATTTTCCCCATTTTTCCTTTTGCCACTTTGCTTCTTCAACTTATTTACGTCTCCATTACAAATAATTGCGCGTCATATTGGCTCAGCTATACTTAGCTCCCAGTTACAAACCTGCCTGCCTGCTAGCCTCCCAGCAACCTCCCGCACTCTACACCTACACCAAAAACCTGCCAACCTTCTAGTACTGCCGTCTCGACAAGTTTTTCGTGCTGCCAACTTTTTGTGCTTGGCGCAAATAAATACGCAGCAGCAGCGAGTAGCGAACAGCACACAAATGTGGCCCCATTTTCTGCCTAGACAGACATTGGCAACGCCCTCCCCCAGCCACGGTTGTGTTGTGTGCCGTGTAAGTGTAAGTAGTAAATACGCTTGAGTATTATTAACGTAAATGCAAAATTGCCAATTTCGAGTGTATTTCCTGTCAACAGAAATTTCCCTTCATGGCGCGTTTGCTCGCGTCTCTCCTCGTCTCCTTCTTTAGGTATGCCGAAGGAAATAAAATTAAAAGCAAAAATATCGTTGAGAGGGAAGGGAACACACACACAGACGCTAAGAGAAACGTAGAAATGCGTCTGTTTTTTATGGCGTCTCTTACTTTTTGTGCCCTCCTCTTGCTTTGCTCTAGTTGCGCTGGTTGCTTGGTGGCACCCATGCGACCCATTCGAGCCACATCGCGTTGTCTACGCAACGCCACCTTCCCAGCTTCCCAGCTGCCTAGCTTCCCAACTTCCTAGCTTCCCTTTGGCTTTTATTAATATGTCTGGCAATTTCAATTTGACTTTATTGGTAATTTTACATTTCGTCTTCCACTCTACTAAACGACTCGCAAACTAGGCGCAGCTTTGTGGCAAATTCGCGACAATTCTCTCTCTCTCTCTCTCCCTCTCTCTTTCTCTCTTTGTGTGTGTGGGGGCAAAAGTGGAGAACTGAATTTGTTGACTTGGCTGAAGGTTGTAAAGCTACTCGTAAATGTAATAGAGAACTTAGCGTGAGCGTCAGGCAATCAGACTCAATTCAATTGGCATGAAATGTAATGCTAAGCAAATCTTGTTATCGATAGTTATCGATCAATGAGATTTTGTACAGTTTCTAACAGGTATTTTGCGTTACCAACAACAGAAGCACAAGTTGAAAATATTCTAACTAGAATTGTGCAATATTGATAGTTTGTTGATTATAAAAATATCGATTATCGATAGTAGGTAAGCTAATTACTATAACGCCTTAAGTTATCGATTGATTTTCCCCGGCAATTCTTCGTTCTGTCTTCGGTCCGACTGTTAAATGCATTAACTAGCAAATATCTATCGATAACCGAACAAAGCAACAATGAAATTGCTTAATTGAACAATTAATAGACGCACAATGGGCACATTCAAGTGGTCAGTAGCTGGCTATTAAAGCAAGGACGTCGATGCACATGGACCGAGTATAGATTACAGTTGTTGTCGGGCTGATGATGGGAGGCGAACTTCAATATCAAATTAATTTAGGCGGAAAATGAAACGAAATAATGCGAAAGCGAGGAAAACCCCTAATGTAAGGAAAGCAAAAAGGGAAATGTAAATGGGAATGGGAATGCGAATGTGGTTAGGACAAGTAAAGACCGCAAAATATCGCATGACACGAAATCAAGCAAACTCATGGCGCCGATTCACTGACCAGCTATCCGTATATGTCTGTCTTTCGGTCCGTTCATTTGCCCAACTGTGTGTCTGAGCAACAAATTAAATTAGTAGCCCGAAAGTGGACGTTGCCCGTCGGACCGGATCGTATCTCGAGCTAGGCTGGCTAGGGAGAAAGGCAGAGTGAAAGAGAGACAAGGCAGAGACCCAACAGCAGTCAGCATTGAGGAACGAGCGACGAGCATCGACATCGATAGCTGACCGACCTCGCAACATCGCTTCCCCTCTCCCCGCTCTCCCCTGTTCTCCTCTCCTTTCCGTCGACCACTCGACACAAGTGGGCGGGCATCATTATTATTGCTATTTATAAGTGTGCGACGGACGGGGGCAGCAAGCTGGACATTGGACAGCTGTCGCTGTCGGTGCTGCTGCTGCTGCTGCTGTTTTCTGTCTTCCCCCTCTACCCTGGCTAATTGTTAATTGATGTGTGTCTAATTATGCCGCCAAAGTAGCCAGGCAATAAAAACAATCACAGCCACATGACAAGAGCAACACGACAAGTGAACACTGCTCTCACTTCGTGACTTGAACCCCGCGGCCCTGTGTGTTGCCCTCTGCTTCTTTATTCTTCTCGTATTTTTTCCTCAATTTGTTTCTGTATCTTTTTTTTTGTTTTTTGCCATATGAGCAACAAGTGTTTGAGGCACTGTGTTGAGCCTATCACTTGCCACCATTTGACCAACACTTTTCTTCAGTCCATCTATCTATAGCATGCTCTGCTTGCTGAGTCAGAGATCATTGCAACTATTTTTAAACGACAGCGGGTACTTAACGATATAATATTTCAACTTGTCGATGACTAGTCATAGTCGCAATGTTTGCAATGTTATTTATGAATTTCGATTATTAATTCAATTCATAAGCAAACTGTTTCTAGTTCACATAAGTTAGCAAAGGACGGTAGTAGCTCTTTTTACCAGAGGATGCAATTTTAAAGAGTTGTTGCTGCTGCTTAAAACATTAGTTAACAGATTTTTCCAACAAATAAAATTAGTTGTAAAGTCAACTACAGAGTCAAGTTCACACAAAATAAACTTTGCTTGGTTTACCATATGCCGGTAGTAGCTGTTTTTTTATCAGAAGGCTGCTTAAAATATTAATTGCTACATTTGCGGCATATTTTTAAAGAATCTTAGTCAGCAAGAGTTTCTAGTTTACTTCGGCTAACATTGTTTACCTTACCACTATCCGGTAGTACCTCTTTTTACCAGAAGGTCCAACGTTAGACGGTTGTTACTGCTGTTAAAAACGTTAGTTGTGCGTTCGATACATATTCTTGTAATAATCAAAATTACTTATTGAGTCAGTAAATGTTTTTAGGTAACATAATTTACTTTGTCAAAGCAAAGCAGCAGCTCTAGTTACAACAGATATTTTAATCATGTTATATGCTCAATTTAAGTGATTTATTGTTGATACTTTCAAAATGAAATGCTTATAGTGCATTCTGTCATTTAATTGCTACAATATTGCCTGCTCTAACTTTGCTACCTTCTTATCAAACAGCTTTACCACAAATGTTCATCTGATATTCCTATTCAACTTCAGTTGCGACATTTTGGCAAACTCATTGCCTTGCCAAAAATAAAACCCTTTTATTGAACAAGTCGCAGTCAGCTGTGTGTGTGGAGTGTGAAGTGTGTGTGGTTCCGGAAACTAATTTCGCTTATGGTGAAAAGTGAGACCATCATTGTGCACACACACACACACAGACACACTCAAGTGAGACATATAATCACAATAGAACGCCCCGTGCGACACGCCTAAGCCGATTCCCGTTTAATTTGAGACCAAAAACCCGAAAACCCAAAACAAAAAAAATAAGAACTCGAGTAATAGAAATAGAGGAGAAAGGAAAAAAAAAGGGCTAAACCACTTAACACCCTAACACCCTAATTGTCAAAACAAAGCGCACACGAACACGAAACTCAACACACACAGAGCACACACACACACACACACACACACACACACACACACACACACACACACACACACACATACATAGTTGAATCCATCTTGCTGATTTCGTAGACACCACAAGCCAAGCACCTAGGCTCAGGTTCAGGTTGAGAGGTCGAGTGAAGAAAAGCCAAACAAAACAGTCTAAAGAAAATATTTTGTGGCAAATTTTCTGAGAAGCCGAAAGAGAGTGAGAGAGAGAGAGGGAGTGTGAGAGAGGGAAATGCCGTGGAGGACTTAACCCTTCGTCTGACATTTGAATAAATCCTGGCAAGTTGTCAAAAATCTGCGCGTCGTTGAATGCGAGGCAAGCGAGCATGGAAAAATGTTTTTCAGCTGCGTCTCTCTTATCGTGTGCGAAAAAATCAAGTGACAGGGAAAAAAGTGTTTTGAATGGAAAATGCGACACAACACAAAAAGGTGGCGATGCAAAGGTTTTTTTTCTACACTCGTATTCCTTTTTTTGCATCTTGTAGTTACAAGGAGATGAGCTCGTATGTCGCTTATCGCTTGTAGGTTGTCGGTTGTCGGTTGTCCTGACATGCTGGCATTGTCAGGCATTTAAGGGGCAAATGGGATTGCAAATTGAGATTGAATGACGCCGCCTCAACAACACATCGTGTTGAACAAGCGCCAGGAATGCATGTTGCATGCCACCAACAAACAAACTAAAACTCTTTTATCTGCTTCACTTCGATTTACAGAACAAGCTGCCGCACGTGGTCAGGAGTATGCCAGCAGTTTGGCCAATGCCAGCGGCGACGAGCAATCGCCCACAAAGTCAACGAGCGCCTCGAGCTCAGCTGCCGCCGGCGCTTTGGATGCCACCACCAATGCCACACATCTCGGCTCCCCCACAGCCGTTGGCAGCAATGGCCAAGCGGCAGCAGCCGCAGCCAGCAGCAATAGCATTAGCAGCAGTTCAGGCTCCGCTTCCGGTTCCGGCTCTGTTTCGGGCTCCACCAACAGTCGCTGCTCGCCCTCCTCCTCCTCCACCGCCTCCGCTCTGGCCCACGCCCAACAACAGCAACAACAGCAGCAGCAGCAGCAACAACAGCAGCAGCAACAGCAGAGCGGTCAACCATCGGCCCATCATCACGCCGCTTTGGCTGCCCATCAACATGCCGCAGCTGCTGCGGCAGCCGCTCATCATCATGCCGCCGCCGCTGCTGCGGTGCATCATGCCCATCACGCCCATGCCGCACACCACGCCCACGCTCACGCTCACGTCCATGGGCATGTGCATCATGCCCACGAAGCGGCTTTTCTGAGTGCCGCAAGTGCCGCGAGCGCTGCGGCCAATGGTCCCAATGGGCTCTTAGGCGCCCATGGCGGGGATGTGCTTGTCGGTCCGGGTGGACCTGGTGGACCGGGGGGCAAGAAGAAGAATAAGCGTCGACATGGTCGGACCATCTTTACCAGCAGCCAGCTGGAGGAGCTGGAGAAGGCCTTCAAGGAGGCCCACTATCCGGATGTGAGTGCGCGCGAGTTGCTCTCGATGAAGACGGGACTCGCTGAGGATCGCATACAGGTTAGTACAGCAATGGAAAATTTAGTGCAAGCTCGAATCTGAGTTCAAATCCGAGTTCCTTAGTCTAAGAACTATTCCTACATTAAGCAATAGCGCAAATCCTAGTTTAAGTTGCGTGTTTCTTCTCGATTATTCATAATTTAACTCCTTGTCGAAGTCTCAGTTCAATTCCTGCTTCGGTTTCTTATTACAGCTCCTCCGGATCTTAATCAAATTCATATTTCTAATTTTATTCTTAATTTAATTCCTAATCGAAGTCTCAGTTCAATTCCTGCTCCGGTTCCTGGTTAAATTCTTGGTGCAGTTTCTATTATCACGGCTAGTTTTATTTTAATTTGGTACTCTGGATCCTAATGAAATTCCTGTTTCTAGTTCTAATCCTAATTTAATTCCTCGTCGAAGTCTTAGTTCAGCTCCCACTATGGCTTATTTCCCAGTACTTTTAGTTCGATCTGTAGTCCAAGACCCATTTTTATTTATATTGAAATTCCTATTCCCAGTTAATTTCATAGACTGATTCCTAACTCTGTTCTTAGTTTAGTTCCCATTAAGGCTTCCATTCCAATTCCTATATCGATTCGTAGTCTGGATCTTGTTTCAATTTCCAGTTTGATTCATACTCTGATTCCTAATTCGTTTCTTCGTTTAATTCTTAGTTTACTCTGATTCCTAATTCGTTTCTTAGTTTAATTCTTATTCTATCTACTTCCTAATTTGATTTCAATTTCAGTTCCCGGTCAGTTTTCCTATTCCTAATTTCATTCCTAGTCGGGTTTCTAGTTGTAAGTGATTTCTTGTCTGATTGCTTATTCGGTTCCTAGCTTAATTCCTAACCCCATTCCTAGTTTAATACTCACACCGATGTCTATTCCTATTCTACATTCGATTCCTATATTAATTTCTACTTCGATATCTATTCCAATTCGCTTCCTAGTTTAATTCCTAGCACCGTTTGCTGCCTAGCCCCGTTCCTAGTTTAATACTCACTCCGATGTCTATTCCTATTCTACTTTCGATTCCTCGATTAATTTCTACTTCATTATCTATTCCAATTCCTAATTCGCTTCCTAGTTTAATTCCTAGCACCGTTTACTGCTCATATTTAAATTCCTTATACTACTTCTAGTTCGCTCTTTAGTTTAATTCCCAATCCAACACCGATTACGATTCCTAGTTTCCCAGTTGATTCCCAGTCACGTCTCACTGCAGAGCCACGTACTGTGGCAGATTTCGAATGTGTCAAGTGGCAGGTCGCAAATGGAAGACGCGACAAATGGCGTCTCTGTTTGTTTGTTGGTTTTTTATTTTATGGCCGCTCGTAAAACTTCGTTGGCTGTTGACAGAGTTGACTCTTGTTTATGGCCGAAAGGATGAGCTGAGCTGAAGCAGAGGCAAATCAAAGGCAGATTTCGAATTGGTTGGCGTTGTTGCCACACTTACCGCACACATAATGAGAAGCGGCCGCACACTGATTACATAATTACGAGTGCACACACACACACACACACGCACATACTCTCAGATACTTGCCAGCAAAGGCAACAAAACAAAACAAAACAAAACAGAAATGAAGTAAGAAAACGTGGCAAGCGGCACTCGCCGACACTCCACTCCAAATTGCAAATTGCAAGTTGCAAAATGCAAAAGAGGCGACGACGATCGACAATCGTTGAGCGTTGAACGTGCCACACACTCACACACACACACACACACACAACGTGCAAACAAGCTGCGGCGGCATCATACCCAAATCTCTGACTGACTTTCGCACTTGCAACACTTTCAATGGCCATGCAACAGCATCGACAACGACACTTGGGGCAGAGCCATCCAGCCTATTGAATGCACTTGCCCCTTTCGCTTTCAAGCGAGAGAACAACCTTCAAGAGTTGCCCCCAAACCACGATCAAAAAAATGTGTTGACACTCGGTTAGGTGTTGAATTTCATATAAATATTGTAACACAATACGCAACGAGAGCGAAAGTCCTTAGGGGAAATTCACGAGTCTTAAAAATTACTAATTTGTTATGAAAAAAAGACTTTGAAAATATATTCTCAAAGTTCTAACAGCAACTCAATTTATATTTCCTAAAGGAATCTTAGGAAATTGAAACTCAACTCAACTTACTCTTTACAAATAAAGATAAATATTGATTGATCAAATATTATGTTCAAAAAATAACTTACCATCGAAAGAAATTAAGCTTAGTGAACATTAATAGAATCGATTTGCATAGAAATGATTGCGGAACATGCAAAGATAATGATAACAGCAATTTCTTTCTATAATACACAACTGAAGTTCTTCAAATCGAATCATCTGAAATTAAAAAGAAAAGAGAATAATCAATTAAATGAACGAAACATTAATTGTGAAAATCTTTAAAATTTGTGTTCAATATTATTTTGAGTCTATAATAAATGCGTTCACATAATAATAGCAATATAGTTCATAACTTAATTCTTTGCTACATTATTATTATACTTCATATGCATTTAAAAGTTTAATAATTTCATTATTTAATATTATATTCAAATTTTCAAAGGCATTTCACTACTTGAAATGCTTTTAAATACACTCATTCCAATGGCGTGTTCCTTTGATAATTTCAAGGCACTCCCAGCTTTCCACATAAATCCCATTGGGAAGCACATTAATGAGGCACTTTTGGCATATGGGTTGCAATTGGATTGGATATCATGGCCAATTCTAATTCAATTTGGCAGCAGGCGGATGGGGATGAAGTGCATCCCCAATTGCAGACACTTGATAAGCCACAAGATGGCGCCGCAATGTGCAGCAGATAAAACGCCAGCTCAAGTGGAGCGTCGTTGAGGTGTTTGCGGAGGGGAGAGGAGAGGTGAGGTATGTGAAGAAGCGAAAGGGGAGCAACAGTCAAATCTCGTCAAATGGCTGACGTTGAGGTTTTGAAGATTGTCCAGTCTTAGGATAAAAAATACAAATAAATGGGGGTGTCTGAATAAATGGAAGTTGAAAGGCTAGAGTGAGTGTAAGTGTGTGTGTGTGAGTGTGTGTGTGCAAATCAAATTAACAAGCACAATTGGCTTAAAAAAAACGTAATACGCACAAGTAACGCGAATCACACACACACACACAGAATAACATTGACTGAATGTCACACACACACACACACACACACACACACACACACACACAGAAACGCACGCACTTCAATTAAGTGCAAATATGGCGCAGTCAGCGCACAGCTTGAAAAAGCCAAAAGAGAGAGAGAGAGAGAGCTAGAGGATGCAAACTGAGAGCGAGGCAGGGCGGGGCGGGGGGTCTGGGCACTTGGTCTCTGTTTTCGGGCTGAGGCAATCATTAGCAACAGCACGACAAGCGACAAGGATACTACGAATCTGCATGCGAATCTCAATGTGAATGTGAATGTGAATGCGACGGCAACTCAACGATGAGTGCAATTTGCAATGGAAGAGCTGCTTGGCTGGCAGCGTGTGGTGTGTGGAGAGAAGAGGAGAAGAGTAGCAGGCGAGGAGGTGGAGGCAAATGCGGCAGCCATGCAAAATTCATGCAGACAACTGCAACAACAACAACACCAACGACTGCAAATCGAAGCCACCATTAAAAGTTCGCTCAGAGTTTTGGCTCTCGTTTTCTTCACTCTCTCACTCACTCACTCACTCATTCTCTTGCTGCGTTACGCTCTCGTTGTAGTTGTTGTTGATTGTTTTTGTTTTTTTGCCTGCCGTTTTTAATTGCATTCCATTTTGTGTGTGTTCCGGTGTTGCGTGCGTATGTTTGTGAGTCTGCATTTGCGCCCCTTGTTTGAGTTGTTGTTCGAGTTATTGATGCTGTTGTTGTTCTTGTTTTTGCTACGGCGCTGTCAGCTTATTTTTGCACTCACACACTCACACACACACAAACGCACATACAGCGAAGAAAGAAATATGGCTGGCCCGACTGAAGAACAGCAACATGTTCTTTTTCGCTCACTCACTCGCCCGCATATGCATGCACACAACAGCGCTCTCTCGTCGCTTAACTGAGAGCGAAGAGAGAGAGAGAGCAGATCTAAAAGAGAGCAAGCTTTGGCAGCAGTCGAAAAAGTTTTGTTGTGCCGCCTGCTGTCTGTCAAAAGTCAACACAGGCGACACAGTCGCCATTAGCTAACATAACTTGCTAATGAGTGTGTTTGCTTCTGTTTTTGTTGTCGCCTGCGCACAACTTGTGCATGCGTGCGTGCGACAAGGATGCAAACACATTGTAATGCTTTTGGCTTTGCCAATATTGCAATTGCAATTGGCTGGCGTTTCGTTTGCCTTTGTTGTTTCTTCTCTTTGCTAATTTCAGTACAAATACAATTTTTTAAGTGTGCACCCAAAAGCAAAAAAAACACACAATACAAAGCCCTCATCTAACCAGTTTCGCTTAATTTCTTAAGCGGGTTGCAAATACACGAATAAAAAAATCATCATCATCATCATCATCGCCGTAATAAAACAAAAAGCAATGCATTAAAACACATTCAGTGCAGTGCACTTAACCGCCTGTTGCAATTGCAATTGCAATTGTTCAAGGAAATCTAACAAAAAAAAAAATAAAGGAAATCGACAAAATCGCTGAAGCACCCAATAAGCTGGATTACTTTTCGATTCATGCAAAGAACTCCATTGAAATCAATATGACACAAAAATACAATAAACGAAATAAAAGAACTCGACAAATTACAGCTTTAGGAGAAGAAACTGTTAGAGTGCAGCTCTTCCTCTTCCTCACGCTCGCCCCGTCTCTTTCTGGCCGCGCTTTCTAAGTGTAACAAATAATTTTTTTTTGCTTTGCATAATTTTCAGTGCTCAGCCTCATTTGCACATTAATTATACACTTTACAATGTTCCTCTCTTCTCTCTCTCTCTCTCTGTTTTTTTTCTTTTCTCTTGCTGCGTTTTTAATGAGCTGTTAATACACACACACACACACACACATACACACATTGTACTGTTAAAAATGATTATGCATAATTATGTAATTAACATTTAAACAAAAGAGGTTATGTCTATGAAACAAAAGCATTACACAAATTGCTATTTGCATTTTTGCCCATTGCACATCATTAAAAAAAATTATGAAAATTATATCGCAGTCAAATCGCCCTAAAATCGCGCAAAGCAACTCGACTTTAACAATACGCTGCATTCTAGAATTTCCTGTACATTTATTAAGGATCATAATATAAAATGCCTCAATTATAACTCAGATATTTCAGCAGATTTCAATGCGTTTTATTCATTTATTAGAGAACCATTTTTGTTGTAAATGTTGATATAAAACAAGATTATTATTATATTATTTTTTTATAAACTTTTCTTTTGACATTTTGAATTAAGTAAAATTATATATCTTGAGCTTAGAGATCAAAACATTCCTGTTATTATTTTGAATGCTTTATAGTATATGTTTTGATAAATTAAACTTATTAATGGATAAATAGATTTCAATAGATAAAAAAATTTATAATATTAAAATATATTGTCTACAGATAAATTTGAAATATAGTACGTATATATTATAATATATGCACATATAAAAGATATATTATCTATATATTACTATATTACACATTTTTCTGCCATTGAAAAGTAAAGTTTTCATTTATGTATTCGAATTTCAATAAACAGATAATTCTATAAAAATGTTGTAATATAATATTATAACAATATTATACATAATAACAATATATCAACATCTATAATTTTTATTAAATTTAAATTTAAAAATAGACAGAGAAATCTTTAAAATTACTATCAATATTTATAATAATTATTTGAGATTCTTAAATTCTAATTTTTATTCTTATACATAATATTAGATATATATTATTTTATATTATAATAATAATGCATAAGCTTAAGAATTATTATGCATTGTCCTTTCTATAAATGAAATCGTAAAAATGATTAGTATAGATTTTCCTTTCTTATATAATAATAATTATAATTGCGTTTGCTTTAATCCGTCCATCAAATTTTCTTACTACAACTTTTATTATATTATATAATAATACAAGTATATAGATCAGTTAGTGGTATTTTGAATTCAGTATATGTTTTGAATACAGTCTATAGATCAGATATAATAATATGATTATTACACGCAATTGAATTGCATTTTTTTGATGTGCATAATTACAAAGTATCGCATGAAATAAGAAAAAAATAGCACATTAAATGTGCAAATGTGTTGCGCGTGCCACACTTGTTAGCATTTTTCTACTAGTCAGTGCCACACCCCCTTCTCCTTCTCCCCGCCCCTCCCCAAAAAAAACGAAGAATTGTGAACTAGTCGCATTTTAAAAAGTCATTTATCAACGCATTAACAACGCTGATTGAGTTTAACCCCGCCTAAAATCCGTGAGTAAAGGTCCGCAGAGGGGTGAGGTTGAGAAGAGACAATGATTGGAGAGAGGGGGAAGGGAAGAGGGGTGTGTTAAGTGTTGTCAACTCAAGCAGATTTAATTTACCATGTTTGTTGCCCGATCTCAAGTGCAACAACAAACAAACTAAACAACTGTAAATGCAAATGTTGACATCACACCAGCATCTCCCCACCCCACCCCCCTCGTCACCCTCTGGCCACCCACACAACCCCTTTTGGTTGCCACAAAACTTGCCGCGTGGCAAGCACACAAATTGTAAGCGACCGCCGCGGCGACTTGGATTTTTATGGTCCACGGAGAATTGCGGCACATGCCGCACAACAACTACAGAAAGAGAGAGAGAATCAGAGGGAGAAGGAGAGAGTGAGAGAGAGAGAGCGTGTTGGCAAGTGTAGCACACGCAACCCTGGGAACAAAAAAACAGAACAGAACACTGTGAACTTTTATCGCAACAGAAGATTAAGTTGTCCCCAGAGAGAAGAAGACACAATCATCCCCCGCTCCCCTCTCCCGCTCACGCTGCGTTGCCGAAGCCTCTTCAGTTGTCTGTGAAATTGAAAATTGACCGTTTAATGTTGAGAGTTGAGTTGAGTTGAGTTGAGTTGAGGAAATGCGGCTGGCAACATTTCGTGGCACTAATAAGTACTCGAAAATCAGCGCGTGGCATTAGAGGAGAAGTGAGTGGGAGAGGCGGACGGGAGAGGGTAGAGGGGAGTGGCAAGGATGCGACGCCAGTTTGTCAAGGACTCAGAAGGATGTCTGCGTGACAAGTGTTTGTGCTGCGAGTAAATCCCCGCTTTGTATTTGTGCTCATCTTCTTGTTGTTGTTGTTGCATTTAATTTAATTAGTTTTGGCCGCTTTGCTGCATTCATACTCAGCTCCTTTCCCACCCCTCCCTTCGCTCTCTCCCCCTTCCGATTTATGCGCAATTGTCGCATTTGCACTAATGAAATTGCCACAACAACAATTTTCGACAGTTTCTCCGTGTAATCCCTGAGGAAACAGCACCAGAAAAAAGGAAACATAGCTGAAAAGTTGTTCAACTCACTTTCAAATTTCTATATTTGTAGTTGCTTATTTAATTATATTTATAATCAAATATATTTAAATTCGCATCGAAATATATTCATTAATTTCTGCCAAGTCTAACATTATATTTAACTAATTGAGCAATTTAAAATTATGAATTTTGTTGCAGTTTGCAATTTTCTTATAGTACACAGAATGAAAAGTGCTAGAGAATAAAACCTGCAATCAAGATTGTATGATGTAAAAATTAAAACAAGAAGCTTTATACTTAATTGAAGATTAAAATTTTACAAAAATTCTTCAAATTGAATCTTGTTTCTAGTATGGAAAAATCTCAAAAATAAACCAAGAACGTTAAATCTTAAATAAAGATCAAACATCTTAACAATCAGATTCTTTAAATTAAAAAAAAATGTGTTAACTGTGGCACAATATTTCAAGGCTTCAAAGTTTTTTCCATTCTCATGATTTCAATTTAAATTGAAAATTTTGAAAATTGAACAAAATTATATTCTTTAAATTTGAAGCTATTAAATGTCTCGAAATTTGTATAGAATTAAATTTAAAATATTTTAAATAAAAGTGATTTAGTTGCCCGCTTTTTTATTCAAAAAAGTTGATTGTGCAATTAACGTCAAAATGCTATAAAAAGAGCCGCAGATAAGAAAGAATTTTCATAGATTTATAGCAAACTTATAGCACAATTTCTTAATAATAAAATTCTAGGACAATTTGTTCATGTTGTGCACAAATTAAAGACTTTCAAGTGGGGAAAATGAGTGTTGTTATAAAAAAAACACATGAAGTTTATCAATAATTGCAGAGCGAAAAAGAAATTTAACAAATGTGACGTGTAAGTCAATGCCCAATTAAAATGTCAGTGAAAATGGGCACTTTCGCTCTTTATTTCTCTGTTTTTTTTTTGCTGGCATTAATTGCGGTTCACTTTCATCATTATTTTCCACATTTGCGCTCATTTTGCATTTCGCTTTTGGGTTTTCACATTGCAATGCACATAAGAAGATAACAACAAAAACACAATATTTCAAGCAAAACGCAAGTGAAGAGGAAGTTAAAAAAACAAAAAACAAAAAAAAAAGAGAAATTCAAGAAGCGAAGCGAATGCTGCAGAAATAATATTTACATTTAACTTTTAGCTTCACTCTGCTAAAATGAATTTATTTTCTATTCTTACTCAGTCTGCAAAAAAAACTCGATACTTTTTGAGGATTATAAATCTCTTTGTATTTTTTAAATTATATTACATTACATTTAAATTATATTACATTTTTAAATTATATTAATACCCAGCTACAGACTTGAATTTTACGATTTAAAGACATGCAAATGTATATACATCGCAAAAGATTTTAATTTACAGGGTATCTGCTTGCAATTTAGTGCGAATTCTCTTCAATTCGATCCTCTTAAAGTGAGCTTGAAGCTCGCTTTTATTTTAAGAAATTGAGTGAGTTAACTTCAAAAACCGAAAGTACATTTAAGTTAACTAGTTGTCGAATTAGTCTACATTTACAGGGTATTAGCAAGCACATCTTTTATTATTATTATTGTAATAAGCTGTTTGAGTTGGCTTAATATGTTTATAAATTGATTGCGCTGTCTTTATGACCAAATAAACTGACGTCTACAGCCTTAGCTTGATTTTTAGCTCTAGCACATCAAGCACTTTATCCTTACAGAATTGATTCAGTAGACTAAATAAACGAACCAAGCATCCTACAATAGTTTTCAACTTGCCGCACTCAAATGTACAGGGTATTTTTTAGCACATCATGCATTTTCTTTAAAGTACAGCATTTATAAAATGATTGAGTCAACTTCGTTACTGAAGTAGATTGAAGTATACAACATTAACTTGTTTTATAGCGTTCTCTACTCAACTTTACAGGGCATCTTCCTGCACATCAAGCAGTATATGGTTTATAAATTGATTGAATTGAGTTGGAAAGTCAAACAATCAACCTAAGCAAGTTTTTACCTTGGTTTACTCACATTTACAGGGTATTTTGTAGCACATCAAACAATATACCATTGCCAAACAATCAACCTATGCTAGTTTTCAGCTGAACTAATTTTAGTTCAGTTACAGGGTATTCTCTAGCACACACTTTACTCACTCTCCCGCTGTCGCTGTCTTTCTCTCTCTCTCCCCTTAAATTTACAGGGTATTAAGTAACACATCAGACATTATCTTTAAGTCATAAATGAATTGCGTTAAAATTAAATTAAGTATGCAACCTAAGCTACTCAACTTTACAGGATATTCTCTAGCACATCCTTTACTCACTCTTTCTATCTCTCTCTCTCTCTCTCTCTCTCTCTCTCTCTCCCCTTAAATTTACAGGGTATTAAGTAACACATCAGACATTATCTTTAAATTATAAAAGTAAATTTAAGTATGCAACTCAAGCTAGCTTTCTGCTCAACTTTACAGGCTATTCTCTAGCACACACTTTACTCACTCTCCCTGTCTCTCCCTCTCTCTCCCTTAAATGTAGAGGGTATTAAGTAGCACATCAGACATTATCTTTGTATTATAAATTGATTGCGTTGACTTCGCTTTAAGTATGCAACCTAAGCTAGCTTTCTATTTATTCCTCCTCAACTTTACAGGATATTCTCTTGCACACTCTTTACTCACTCTCCCTCTCTCTCTCTCTCTCTTTTTAGGTGTGGTACCAGAACCGTCGAGCCAAGTGGCGCAAGACAGAAAAGTGCTGGGGCCACAGCACAAAGATGGCCGAGTACGGACTCTACGGCGCGATGGTTCGTCACTCGCTGCCGCTGCCGGAGACGATCATCAAGTCGGCGAAGGAGGACGAATCGGTGGCGCCGTGGCTACTGGGGATGCACAAGAAATCGCTGGAGGCAGCCGAGCTGCTGAAGAGCGACGAAAGCGATCGCGAGACACCGACGTCGGATGACACAAACACCTCGTATTCCGCTGGCAGCACACACAACTCGCCCATCTCGAGCTTCTCGATATCGCGTCTCCTGTTCGACGCTCCGCCGCCGCCGAGCGCTGGTGTGGGTGTTGGTGCCACAGGCGTGGCCGGGGGCAAGCAGAGCAAACACGCTCAGGCGCATGCAGCGGCGGCTCACGCCCACGCCCATGCCCATGCCCACGCCCACATTGCGGCTGCGAATGCTGCAGCCGCAGCTGCGGCAGCTGCTGCCCATCATCATCATCATGGCGATGCGGCTGCCGCGGCTGCCGCTGCCGCAGCGATGCATGCCTCGAGCATGGGCCATCAACATGGCGGGGGGCATCATCATGCCGGGGGGCATCATCACGGAGCGGGTCATCATGGCGGACACGGAGCGACGGCGACGCCGCAGCAGCATCAACACCATCCATACAATCAGCAACAGCATCTGCATCACTTGCAACAGTTGCAGCAGCAGCAGCAACAGCAACAGCAGCAGCAGCAACAACAGCAACAACAGCAACAGCAGCAACAGCAACTGGAGAGGCAGCAACAGGCGGCAGCGTTGCACTTGCATCATCATCATCATCATGGCAACACGGCGGCGGGTTACGCTGAGGCAGCGGTTGCTGCAGCTGCGGCTGCTGCCGCTGTGGCTGCCGCAGCGAATGCGCAACGCAATGCGGCAGCTGCGGCCGCTGTTGCAGCTGCCGAGCTCGAGCTGGACGACGATGAGGATGAGGAGATGTTGCTGGACAAGGATTGCGATGTGGATGCCGATGTTGAGGCTGACATCGATGGCGATGCGGATGCGGATGCGGATGCGGATGTGGATGCGGATGATGTGGAGCACGATAACGATAACGTTACTATCGGTGGCAACGATAACAACGATGTGGATGCCGATGGCGATATCGATATCTGCGACGATGAAGACGACGAGCAGCAACAACAACAACATTTGCTGCTCAAGGTGAAGCAGGAGCAAGCGGCTGCAGCTGGTGGCGCCACCGATTGTGGCAGCAGATGAAACATGTACATCGACGTCTTGTTCTAAGCAAAGCAGACAACGAAGCACACACACACACACACACATACACACACACACGTATTTATTGGAGCGATGCAAAATGCGGCAATGATTAATTTCTAAGGCATAAAATAAATTAATGAACACACATCGTAAACGTTAATGTAATCAACATTTTTTTTCATACACCTAAGGCACCTAATTAACAACAACAACAACAACAACTACAAAAATGACACCCCAAAATGCGAATTTTTTTTTTTTTCGACAACTTGTAAATATTAAATTATTTTGAGAGGAACAAAAAATATATATGCTAAATGTGATTTAATTTAGTTTTCATGCAAAACAAAAAACAAAAACAAAATGAAAATGAAAAAAAGGCTTTTTATCATTTAAGAAACAATTTTTTTTTTAAACAATTTTTTTTTCGATGTCTCTTCCAATTGAATTTTGTTTGTGTCGTCCTTAAAGTACTCGTAATTTAATTAGATTTATCGCATATATAAATATATACATATATCTATAAATAATGATAACAAATTAATCTGTTTTTTTTTTTGTCAAGATTAAAATAAATGTAAATAGCGCACATCACGAAATCAAATCGTATAGAAAGTTAAAAAAAAAAATAAATAAAAGGGAGAGAATGCCAGAGTAAACAGTTAAAAATGAGCAAAGGAGACACATTTCAATGCATTACATATTTCATTACGAATTACATTAAAAAAATAAAGAAAAATCCAAAAAAAAGCAAACTACAAAAGAAAACACAGCAATCAATGACCGACATTTAACATGAACTTAGTTAATAGATTTACACACACACACACACATACACAATTGTATCAAAATTTAATTCGCTGTTTTTCCCCCTTTATTGATTGTGCAACAAACAAAGTGCAGATATACCTTACATATATGCAAAGTTAGATGAAATAAAATGGATGACATAAATACATATACCTTAAATGTGTGTTTCAATCGATTTGAACAATTACAGCAATCGCTAGCGATTTGAAAAATTTGAATTGAGTGTTTGAATTTGGCGGCACATTTATGTATAACAGCCGTGCAGCGCCATCTACATGTCGAAACTACTGCGACAGTCTGGCAACCCGACAGCCATATGCGAAGTGAAACTAGTACAATGCTGAACAAACAGATGGCGTAAGGTTGCGTGCGATAAGCATAGATGGCGCTAGTAAATTGCGACATGTGCAGACATATTTGCCTAATAGAAAACGCTGTGAATAAATATTAAAACCAGTCGATTAAAATATTTTCTTAACAATTTATGATCCCCGATTGTGTATTTAAAAATGGCATTCTGGTCGCTGCGCCTGAAAGTATGTCACATATAACAGTATATTAGTTGCACACAGCAGACGCTTTACAAATGCGATTAGTACAGACCAAAGTGAATAGGTGGCGCCAATTGTCGATTTGTTGCTAGAAAGTGCCGCAGCGATTTTCATACACAAAGTGAGACATGAGTTGGTGCTGTGCGCTGAGATGCGCGTCGAATGTCCGCGAACCTTGTGTAAAACTGATATGCCGGGTTCGAGTCACGCGCCGACAAAACTCTGCTCCAAAAACCGAAAGTTGTGAATTTTTAATTAAATTGGTCATGCCACAGCCAATTTAATGATTATGAACAATTATTTCAAATTATATAAAGTAATATTAATAAAAATACCCCTTATCGCCACGCGCCTCCTTTGCTTAACAATACTGCAAGTAGGTGTGCCAATGATTACTTAAGGAGGGGAGAGAAGAGTATTCTCGGAAGGAAGCCAGGAAAAGTCGTCGAATGATAAAATCTTTCTAGACTCTTGGTGCCAATAAGATGAGAAACAAAATATTACTTTTTGCCAGTTTTCTGTATTTTTGTTTTTTACCCGCCCCACTTCCCTCCCCCCCCCTTGACCAAAAACTTTAGCTATTCTGCCCGCGGGTTAATAATACATTCTTGTGGTTTATTTTTGTTATTGCTGTTTGCTGCTTGTCATGGTTTTTAATGTTTAGCAAACAACCTTGAAAAGCTGAACGAGAATAAAATATAAATATAGTAAAATAGAATAAAAGCGCTCCGAGTGTCATTTTCATTTGTTGACTTTGGCAAAATAGCGCATAAATCAAATTTGCCGTTTGCCGTTGTCGGACGCGTCTCTCTCTCTCTCTCTCGCTCTCTCACGATGCCCCACTGACCCCCGCCGCCGACGTCGACGTCGTCGCCACCCCGCTGACCTACGATGCCACTTCGATGGCGATGCCGTCGCGGCCAAGGCCCAAACAGAAGAGGGAAGGGGGAAGGGGAAGGGATTGATGTGCGATACTTCCGCAGCTGCTGACGCACTCTAGCTATATAGCTATGCTATATGTAGCTTTGGCTACTTATAGGTCGAATATCTATAGCAATGCAGTCAAAACTCGATACGATGTTCTTTTCAACAATATTTTCAAATACGAAACAAAAAAAAATGATTGAGTTTGTAATAAAGAAACCAATAAAACACAAAACTACATAAATCAGATATCGTGTAAATAAAAACAAAACCAAAAAAGGGTTAAAATCAATTTAAACGTAATAAGATAAAGAAAAAAAATATGTAATGAAAATGAGAAACAGTGTATAAAAATGAACACTAAAAAATAATAAATTAAAATATTCTTAAAAAAAAAAAATTAAATGAAATGATACATAAAATCCATAAATGTAAAACTGATAAACATTAAGAAATTATAAATGCAAATACGTAATAAATAATATAAAGAAGGAAAGGAATTACTTAAAATAATCAAAATAAAGGAATACAATAAGTAAATCATATAAAATATGTAACAAATATTCAACAAGTAGAATAATAAACAATCAATTATTTAATTAACATGTATCACATCTGTCTATACACAATATAATGAATTGGAGTTACTAGCTATGCAAAAGAACATTTTCAAAATTCAGTGAGAAAGAACTAAACAAAAATACTAAAATAAATTGCTATCACAATTACAGAATAATGAATTGAAACCATTTTATGCAACTTTTTCTTAATTATAAGAAAATTCTTAATGCACATGCATGTTCATTACATTTTAATTCAAGATACTTTTTGTTAAGATCGAATTTTGATTTATATATTCCAAAAAAGATAAATATCTAAATATACTCAAAACTGTATTATTTGAGAAAGAAACTAACGTAAAGGTATATATTTTAGGATCATTCGCTGATATACAATAAATCTGACTAAGGATATTTGTAGAAGTAAAATGAATGGTTGCATAATTAGAAAATGTTCAAATGGAATATGAATCATATGAGAAAGCTTCAAAGGCACTAATGAATCATTATCGCAACGTAATGAATCATTAATGTATGCCATGGATATTCGACCATAAATATTTTGAAACCATCGATAGTCGTCGATAACTATTCGATAGTCATCGATAGCTATTCGATTATCGTCGAAAGTTATTCGATAGTCGTCGATAGCTATTCGATAGTCGTCGATAATATCGTTCTACATAAATATTTTGTTGAATTTCAAGGATATCATAAACAGAGCATGACAATTTTGAGTAAACTTTAGTCGAATTTCACTGTATGCATATGAATCTTTATGAAAATATTGATTCGGACACATGCCGTTATTCTCCTGTGACACACACAAACACACACAGACACACACACATACAGAGAAAGAGAGACACAATCCAAAAGACACTGTCACACTGAGTGCGTGCGTGCGCCACGTCAAGTGCGTGGGCGAGGAACCTCTTTGGCCAGTCGCCAACCAGCAGCAGCAGCAGCAGCAGCCAGAGGCCAGTGCCAAGAGAGGAAGAAGTTCGGAGGAAGAGAAGGAGGAGGAGGAGGAGACGGTAGAGGAGGTTAAAACTGCGTCTGCGAGCATGCGACCGTGTGGCGTTAATCTCAGCACATTAAATTGGTGCGATCTGGTTGCGTGGCATAATTGAAATGGAAGGGCAAAGCAACAACAAAAACAAAAAGAACAAACCGATGCTCGAGATGAAACGCAATACGACAAAAAAACAAGCGAGAACAGCAAACAATTGAATTAAATTTAATAGTAATTAGTTATTTGCTCAACTCTAAAGTGAACGCCAGCTAAAATGGGCAACAAAACTATATTTTCATTTTCATATTCAATAATTTTCTAACTACTTCTGAAATTTGTATTTTTGTGCAAGGTTTCAACTATAAAGCTTCTCTGCTTTCTTCTCTTTTGTTTGTCTGTACAAAATTTCAGCAATTTAGCTCCTCTGTGAACTGAGTTCCTAGAGTTAGGATGATATTAAATAGTTAGCTACAAATAAATAATTTACTTTTGCGCACTTGGATCACAACACACTTGAGGCCAGTGTGTTAGAAGTTAGTTAACTAAAATTAACCTGGATACAATAGTTTCTTAAGCACATTTAACTTTTGTTTGTCTTGGCAAAATTTCAATCATATAGCTCCACTGTGAACTGAGTTCCTAGAGTTAGGATGACATCCTCTAATAATTCTTATAATAATTCCTATAATAATTCATTAAACATAATCTGAAAGATAAAGACCTGGAAACAATAGTTTCTTGAGCTCTTTTAACTTTTGTATGTTTATGCAAAATTTCAATCACATAGCTCCTCTATGAACTGAGTTCCTTGAGTTAGGATGACATCCTATAATAATTCTTATAAGAATTCTTATAATAATACCTATAATAATTCTTTAAACATAATCTGAAAGATAAAGTATCTATTTTTGCGCACTTGGCTCACACCACAATTGAAGCAAGTTACTTTAAAGTTAGTTAACTGAAAAGGGTCTCAAAACGAAAGTATTTTAAAGAACTTTTAACTTTTGTATGCTTATGCAAAATTTCAATAATATACCTCCTCTGTGAACTGAGTTCCTAGAGTTAGGATGACATCCTATGAAATTCATTAAAGATAAGCTCAAAGCAAAAGCATTTACTTTTGCGCACTTGACTTAGCCAAGTTTCACACCATGCTTGAAGCTCGCCTAAGCTTTCTAAGCTCTTTCTAAGTTTTTTAGTTCTATTCCAGAAGCAGCACATGAGATTGTTCTATATTAAAGAATGCAGCAAATATATTTGGCAGACAGTCAGACAGCCACACAATTAGTTTGAGAGCGTAATTCAATTTTGAAGAAGCCAAGAAAAAATCTATGAGCAACAATAATTAATAATCAGCATAATGATTGCTTTCAGGGACTCGTCGAACATGTGTCGAGCAGAGAAGAGCGCTAAAAATAATGCAAATGCGATTTGAAAACACACACTCAAAAGACTCGACACACTTGCAACGTGCTGCTTGCTGCGTTTGTCTGACTAATGCGTCGAAATGTGAAATGCGAAATGCGAATGAAGAAATGTGAGGAAAATTGCTTTATTTCTGAACAAAAAAAAAAAGTCAGAGATGAAAAATGCGCGGCACATGCCGATTATTCACACCACACACAAATACACACACACACACGTAGTACATGCATCAAATAAATAGCAGCAACAAGCAAAAATCGAAATAACCAAAAACCGAAAAACCAAAAACCGAAAAACCGAAAAGCCAAGCAAAATCGACAAAATGCCCCGCAAAGTGTCAAAAACGCGTCAAGATCAAAGCGAGCAACAAATTTCACCGCCAGTTGGCGAATGCAACGATAAATTGGCCACAATAACCACACACCACAAACACACACACACACACACACACACACACACATGCTCGACTTTGTATACCCTGTAAACTCATTAAGAACTGACGAGGAGAAAGCAAAACTGTTTTAGCGGCATTTCCGATCTCAGAAAGGCAGTTGAAATACACAATTTGCAACTGGGAAAAGAAGATGTAGAAGCCAAAAATAACGAAATAAAACAGAGAAAAATAGATATAAGCTGAAGTGAGTCAAATTAAGCAATCCAATTTTCCAATGCTGCAAATTTGTTAATTCATTCTAAGCCAAATTCATTTATAAGAATTGTATAATAAGATTTGCTAGGTGCAAATTCAGACACGATAATTAAAAGCAAATATACAAATATTCAGAAGGTTTAATAAAGTAAAGTTTTGTAAAACTTAATAAACTATTGTGAAAATCTATATCGCATATTTAATTTAAAGGCAAAAAAAAAACCAAAGCGAAACTAAACAAAATTAAAAAGAAGAATTCATACAATTAAAAAACTTCAAATTAACTAAATATTTTATTAAATTTTCAAAATGAAATAATTGCAACATATTTGAAAATCTTTATCTTATATCTCACTTAAAGGCCAACAAAAACTAAAGCGAAACTAAACAAAATGAAAAAGAGGAATCTTTAAAGTTAAAAAACTTCAAATCAACTAAATATTATTATCTTATCAAATTTTCAAATTTGAAAAAATAATTGAACATATTTGAAAATCTTTATATATCTAACATAAACGCCACAAAAAAAGCCGCTAAGTAAAACAAGATAAAATTGAAACCTTGAAATCAACTAAGTTCTTAAAATTCAAAATGTCAAAATTACTCAAATTTCAAAAAAAAAAAAATATATTAGAGAAATCAATTTAGCTTATTTGAAAATCCTTAAAAACAGAAATATATTAAATTTAAAAAACTTAAAGTCAACCACTTTTTTAAATACAAAATTTCGATGTTGATAAAATATCATAAATACAACAATTGTAAATTCGATTGAATATAGGTACATAATTAAAATTTATTATCGCATATTTCAATTAAAGGCCACACGAAATTTTTTTATGCAAATCAAATTAACGTCAATATCAACAAAATTTTGAAAATACAAAATTTCAAAGTTGATAAAATTACCAAATAAAAAATATTTGAAAAATCAATTTAACATATTTGAAAATCTTTATCAATTAACTTCATTTTTTAATGTTTTCTGTGCTATTTCTTAAAGAGTGATTGATAGTTTCATAAACTATCAACTATCGACGATATCAAGGAAAATCTATCGTCGATAGTTAACGATAGTGCAGTAAAAGAATATAATTTAATTAGATTTTATAATAATCCATATTTGTTGAAAGTATGAGAGTATGAAATTGGGTTTCCAATCTTTATCTGAAAATAATAAATAATTATTATTCAAATAATATGAATTTTTATTTTTTTAGGTTTACCTTAACTGCAATTTATATATTTATTTCAACCAATAATTTTGTACGCCTATTTGAAAAGGTTTGTCCTGCTTTTCTGAAGACCATCTCCGACTCTACGTAGGAAGCGGGTATACAAAGAAATTTGAAAAAATATCCATCACTATCGACGATTGCGATTGACCACTATCCAGAGTGCGCGCCGCTATCGAGAGCGTGTCGATAGTGGCCAACCATCGATAGTCCCGATAGTGCCATCGATAGATCTCCACCTCTAGCATCCATCAAAATGCAACTCAATATACGCAAAATATTGAGTGCGATATTGAATGATTTTTGTCACAGGGAGAATTTTGAAGAATTTTGATCGAAAACTACAGCGTATCTGTTGGTCGCTCACACCCGAATGCGACTTATTGGTTATATGCTTATTTGTTTGCTTTTTGCGTGGGGTAAGAAGCAAGAAGACGTTTTCTTTTACAAATTGCAATTTGTGTTTGCTCAAGAAATTTGCTGCCTGCTTGCAGCGGTTGCGGCTGTGGCTGCGGCTGTGGCTGTGGCTGCCATATGTCCAACACTTTCAGCTGCTCCTCGCCTTCCTCCCCTTTACCCGTTCCCCTCTCATTCTCATCTTCTTTTCGCTGTCGTGTGACTCAAAAGTGAAAATGCTTTGCGATGGCTTTTGGCTTTCTTTTTGCATTTCGCCTTGGCACTTGGCTCGCTTGCCGCTTCACTGCACACACACACACACACACACACCTATACACACACACACACACACACAAACACACACACACTCTGGCACACTCTCAATTAACTTGCATTTGGTGCAAGGAGCGAGGCTAAAAATCGTTTAATGCATTTAAATGGGCTCGATTATCGAGTTGGCAGCGCCGCCAAGAAACTCCATATGGCACATTTGACAGCTGTCAATTCGCATCGAGTGGCAGCGCTGTTGCTTCTTCTTCTTCATCATCATCTTCTTTTACTTCCATTTTCCCTACCCCTTTCATATCTTATTAAATTGCATGCAGTTCCTTGCACAATTTGGCTTCTGCTTCGCTGCTGTTTAACCAGCAGCAACGACTAGCAGATACCCTAGATAAACTTTTAATCATTAACTGCTTTTATTATATAATATATAGATTAGCATGAACCCTGTAATTGTTATAAAACTTATTTCAAACTGTAAGGTTTTCTTTGGCTCAAACTTCACTCGCTAAATGTTTATAATATTAACATAGCACAAATATATGTATGTGACAGACAGATACCCTGTAATTTTTATAAAACTTAACTCAGAGTGCAAAGTTTCCTTTGTCCAAAACTTTACTTCATTAATATTGACATGGCATAAATATTTGACCGATAGATACCCTGTTATCAACATTATATATAGAACGTCAACTGTTTAACTTTGCCTAGTATTTAAAACTTTTAGCAAAAACTTAAATATAAAACTTTTTTTCGACTTTTGGCTAACTCACTAAAAATTTTACAATTATACGAAATACCCAACAATAAAAGAGCTAAGGATCACAGAGTATTTACCTATAAACGAACTACCCAACAACAGAACTCCACAAGTTTAGAGGGTATTTAAAGGCGCCATTAATAATCGAATATATTGAATAGCGCTTTGTTTTTTGTTGTTGTTGATCAAATTGACATCTGGATACCGTATTTTGCAGTTTGTTTTCGAGTTATTCCAGATTTTGAAATGCGTTTTAGTGTACACACGAGTATTTTATTTCTCTTCTCTTCTTTTTTTTCCTATAGCTATTATTAGAAGTTTTAATTTATAACGCAGCTGACAAAAATAATAATAATAAAAAAAAAAACGAAACGATACGAAACGAAACGTAACGAAGCGAAATACAAAATGCGAAGAGAGAAATAATTAAACAATAATCAAAACATTTTAAGCGCCTCTCAAGGCTGACGAGTCCCACCAAAGCCCGGGGCCAAAGGGGCCAGCGAATTAGTTGGGCGTGTGCCTCTTTTTTTTTGGGGCTGCTCCACTCAGCTTGAGTGGAAGAGGGATGAGAGGAGATGAGTTGTTGTGGCTTCGCCAATGCTCTACAATGTATGAGAGAGGCTATAAGTGGAGCTACAGCCAAAGCAACGACAACAACAATGAGCGCAACAAATTAAACAATAATAAAAGGCTGTCTCTGGCAACGCAAGGCGATAGGGAGGGGGAAGGAGGCACCAGAGCGAGCACACACATAAAATAAACAAATGACAGGCAACAAATTGTAGAGCGTCGTTATTTCGCTGCTGTTGTTGTTGTTGCTGTTCTCTTTATACCCAGCAGCCATTAGGCGGACAACGTGGCGTATGCGCAACCTCAGAACACTTTTGTAACAGCGAAAGGTGAGCAGAAGAAAGAGAAATTATTTATTATTGAAAGTTGAAAGTTATCTAGAATAAAAATACAATTTGTTTAATATAACTATGGAAAGTTAAACTTATTTGTAGTTGCAGAAAATAAAAGAAGTTGTGAAAAGAATATGTTCAATATTACTACAACGCAATTGAATTATCTGTTGAAAATAGAGAAGATAAAATAAGTTTTAAATAATGTTTGAAGCACAAAGAGTTTTTTATGCACACATGAAATTATCAGACTGAGCGATGACCAAATTCATTAATAAACAATAAATTATTGCTTTAGTTTGACAGTTCAATATTCAACTGATTTTTAATAGATAAACGATAACATAAACTATCGATTACGAACATAGATTCATAAATGTAAGTGCCAAACATTGGTAAAAAATAATTTGGAACAGAGTTTGACCGAAAAAATGAAACTTCGAACTACATCTGAGGGAAATTTCACATGCAGTTTCCTAAACCTATTTTAAACTCATAAACTTAAACAAATAAATAAATAGATTATAGATAGAAAGATACAAAATTTTTGTTATATGTTATATGTTTTCAATAGATTAATTGACACCAAAACTAATCTAAGCATGGATTGCAATAAATAATATTTTTCATTATATACTTATTATTGAGCAAAAAACGAATGCAAATAAAAATATATATATATTTGGTAGACAATTTTTATTAGAATAAATGGTCACGATAAGCAAACACTTTGATTATTCTTTTGGTCGTTTTTAAACAGTTTTTTTGCCACAAATATTAATAATCGCATACAGCTTTTGATAGAGTATTTTTCATATTAAAATTAATATTGAGAACAAAATAAATGCAAGTCGGATAGAGGTAGATTATTTTAAATACAATAAATTTCCATGCTAAGCAATATTTTGATTACTCTTTTGGTCATTTTTAAATAGTTGTTCCCCATAAATGTAAAACCTTCTGTATAAATAAACAGAATAAAAAAAAAAATTTGAATAGTTTACTTGGCACAAATATTTATATTTGCATGTAGCTTTTTTAAATGAAACTTTAGCTAAATGTTGTTTTTTTTTTGCGTAGAAAACAGCATGTAAAATATGCAAGAAATGAGAAAAATATGTATGCCATTAAAACTATTGAAAAAATCTTTCTTTGAATGAAAAAATCAGCATGGAAAACTTTTTAGCTATAGCTCATAAAACTCGTAAATGTACAAGTAAATTATTCTTATGAAATTTTTAATATTTTGATGGCTGCAATCTCATAAACTTAACAAATTACAGTTAAATTATTTTCATAAAATTGTTAATATTTTGATGGCTGCAATCTCTGGAACTGTCAGTTGAAAATTAATGAAATTTGCTGAGCAGCTGCAAATAAAACTCTAAAAAATGAAAACTTTTCTTTTAAATACAGTACATTAATAATGTAAAATATTACAGGGTATTGCTAGTGACAGCATTTTGCTGTTGAACAATGTTTGCTTGTGTTTATTATTGTTGCCGGAGATGCTGGCCACTCATTGTTGCTGTTCTGGTGGTTGCTGTTGCTGTTGCTTTTGCTGTTGCTATTGCTGTGGTTGTTATTCTTCTCGCTATAGTTTTGATTAATTAATTTCCTGACTAATTCCTGCACAATGCGCGACTCGCTGGAGCCGCAAATGTGCCAAAAAAAAAGAACCAAAACGAAAAAGATACAGCAATAATAGAACGAGACGCACAACGGCAATAGACACAGCAAAAGAGAGAGAGAGGGAGAGAGAGAGAGACAGAAAGAGACAACACATAAAATATTGCAAAAAATTTATTTTCTATGGCGTTTCGCATTTTGCGTTTCTTTTTGGCATTTTGCGCTTCACGAAATTCGCACAAAAAAACAAAAAAAAAAACAAGAGAGGAAAAAAACCATTTGGCGAGAACTAAGTAACTTCATTAGCGACCTCAGATCGAATGGAGATTGCAGATAGTCGACACCATAACACAAAGGGGTGAGCAAGAGGAGGAAGGGGGATAATCACGTGCCTCCGTGAGGGTGTCGAGAGCGAAATAGTGAAAGAGAATGAGCGAGAGAGAGAGAGTGAAAAAAAAAAGATCGTGACAGCGTTTCGATTGTTTATTTGTTGTTTGGTTGGTTTAATGGATTTTTCGTTTGCTAATAAATAAATTACATATGAGAATACACACTCACTGTTTACTCACAGCTGCTTAAGTCCATACTCATTATGCCGCCGCATACATCGAGATGGAAAGAGAAAGAGAGAGAGAGAGAGAAAGATAAAAGGAGCTGCTGACCGAAAGACAAACTTCAATTAAGTCGACTTAACGTGTTTTTTTCTGTTCTTTTCATTTGGGATTGGAATAGTCAGAAAAGCAATCGGCTCGAAGGATAAAATCGCAGGTTTTTTTTTCTTGTTCTCATCAGCTGGCAACTTTAAAGTTAAAAACCAATCAAACTCCTCACAGTATGTCAAAAAGTTATCCTACAACTAAACTAAAAGAAAATTGGGTACTAGAATTTGTACAAAATCTAGAATATGATGCATCATTTAGAAATGCTTCAACTCAAGGAATGCCTAAGTAACAATTTTCCATTCTTCATTGTGCTGCATTTTTGTAAACGTTGCATTACGAATTGTAGTAGATTGTATGCTTAAACAAAAATAAAAAAAATGTAGAATATAACTAAATCGAAATCTTTATCTTTTCAAAAATAAGATATGCTCCTTCATTCTTCTTTACGCTGCATTTTCGTAAACGTTGCATTACGAATTGTAGCAGTTGATGCTATAAATAGAAAAAAATTTGCAATATCTTTTTCTGAATAGAAATCTCTATCTTTTTAAAACTATACTCTAGTTTAAATAAAATTCTTCATTTTTCATTGTGCTGCATTTTCGTAAGCGTTGCACTACAAATTGTTGCAAAGAATAGGAAAAATGTAGAGTGTAACTATCTGAAGAGAAATTTATCTTTTTTAAAAAAATATATGATTTAGCCTAATCAATATTCTTCACTGCATTTTCGTAAACGTATAAGTCACTATAAAAGATAATATGCTACGTAGACTGTCATCTGGAAAATGAAGGGATGCCTCAGCTTAAACAAATTAATGTCAACTTGCCACATTTATCGCAATCTCAAGACTAATTCCTCATGTCAGAGAGCTTTCGACGGGGGACTTTGAATGAAATGAAACGATTAAATCGCGCTGCGCCCAAGTGCAATCATATTTCGTAGTCATAGTCACCGCAGGGGGGGAAACTGATATCCAGGGTCAGTCAGCGCACAACTCATTGAAATCGCATAAGTTGGACATATTTTTTTGCTGCGATAGCCTTCAATTGTTCTACACCGAAGTGATTCTTAGCATAATATGAGTAATGTATTGTTGTTCTTATTGTTGTTGTTGTTGTTGCGCGAGCCAAACGACGAAGCTTGCAACACTCGCGATATTCTAAGGTTGCACTGAGTGTAACAAGTTAATGAGAGTGTTTGTTACAAACAGAGTAGAAAACGTTATTGAAACTAGAAAACTAAATAACAAATTCATTTTTACATTTCAATAATATAAATTAGAAAACAAAATAACAAATTCATTTTTCAATTTCAATAAAATAAATTAGAAAAATAATAAATTCGAATTATTTAAATAAAACAGTATATGTATATATTTTTTTAATTTATTAAGTTAAATTTGAATTTTAAATGACAATTTAATTATTTAAAATTAAGCAACTTTAATTAGAAACCCAAATAAGAAATTAATAATGATGTTATACTAATTCAAATTAGAAAATTGATTATAAAAAAGAACAAAAAATATTAAAAAGAAAATAAGAATAAATATTAATCAAGTCAAGCTCAACAATTAAATAACAAATAAATTAATAATTGTACATTGAAAACACAACAAAAATGTAATTTATATTTGTAATTAAATAACTTAAACTCAGAAATTCAATCACAAATACATTAATATTTTTATAATCAATTTAAAATCGCAAACTAAGAAGTGAATTATTGTTTTCAACTAAATAAGAATCTTATTACTGCTTTAGCAAAGCCAACTAAGTCAATTTATCTGCCGTTCTTTTAATTGTACATCTCTACGAATTCAATTCACTAAATAAGTGTCTTATTATTAGAGCTATATTTTTGATAACACTCTTTTATTTTAAATGCAGAACTTAAATAGTTTTAATCATATATCAACAAAGTATTGTAAATGAAAATCTTGAATGGTTCTATAGATATATCAGCGAAATATTGTAAAAGCGAATCTTGAATGATGCTAAAGATATTTCAACGAAAATACTTATTTTTAGCAGCGCTATTATTTTGAATATATATTATTCACACAATAATTCATCAAGTTTAAAGACAATTTGAGAACGTAATATAGCAAAACTTTCGCTAAAATATATGTTCAAATATCAGATGGCAATATTTAGCTTTTATGACAAATAAATTTTACATTTTTATTGTAATTTTTTTTATACGAAATTTCATAAAATAAAGGGTCAATAATGACGATGAAAATATATTTTTTTTTTTTCAAAATGTGCCCATATTATGTACTTCATATATAGCATTACAAATGTGACCGTATTTAATTTGAAATAACCTTCACATTGTTGTATGGTCACACTTGATCTTAACTTTCTCTTTGTCTGTACATTCGGAGTGGTTAAATAATATAATATAAATAGTAATAATATAATATACATATATAAGTTTATTATATATATTTAAAATTTTTATTTTTTAATGAAAATCAAATAATGTTCAATTGATCATAGTTAAGTTTGCCAACTGCATTTGCATAACGAGCATTTTGGCTGTCGAGCAAACTTGGGTCTACAAAAGTTGACTTGTTTTCCAACATCGTAGACTTATTGGCTGGAGATTCAGTTTGCTAAAAATAGCTGCCAGCTCGTTGATGAGTAGCAGAGCCATCAAACTGCGGAGAGAGACTGGTGGAAGTGGGGGGACTGCTGTGTGTGTGTGGAGAAGGGAGTGTCATCGATAACCACACGTTGAGATGGTTGATAGTTGAGCGAGGGAGCAGGAGAGAGAATCAACATATATTTGTTGTGTTGAATTGTAATTGAATTGGCACTGTCTGTCGCACTAACTGAAAGATCAAACAAGTGTGCAAATACACATCGAGAGAACGAGAGAGCAAGAGAGAAAGACAGAGAGAGAGATATAGCAAGTGTAGCTTCTATAAATATTTGCCCAACTAACCGGGTGTCATGGATATTATTGACGACGCTGCGTTGACTCATGCGCAAACAACTTGGCTTATTAGAAATTCAAAGCTGCCTCTCTCTCTCTCTCTCTCGCCCCCCTCCTTCTCTCTTGCACTCTCCTCAGTAACATAAAACCAGCGACAGTTTTTTTTTTGGAGGTCTCAAGCAGGGTTTCGACCGTGTTTGTTAATGTGGCTTAAAGGAGTGCGGGGAAGCGACGCAGGCAGCATTCAAATGCAAATGAGCTTAATCAAAAACAGAGCTCGCAAATAGCAAAACTCACAAACTGCCAACTGGCAACTGCCAACTGTTGAGCCGGCTTTTGGGCCAACCCGCTGGGCAGCAGCGGCGTTGACAACGTGGCTCAAAGCATTATTATTATTATTAATATTAGTGGTATTTCTTCTCTTTATTTTTGGGCGAATTGGGCGTGCCGCCTGCTAATGAAAAAAGCTAAACAGTTTAATCACAAACAAACAACAACAAAACAGAAAGCTGCACTCGAGTGTGATCGACTATGAGAAACCCTGTATCTATTTTCAATAAATGCAAAACAATGAGGTATGAATCTTATAATATACCAAAAATACTAAAATGTACCGATGGTTATTTTTGGTATATTGAAATAATAATGCATTCGAAATATGGTACATCGAGTATTATAGTTGAAATATTGATATAAAACCATATTCAAAATATAGTAAAATATGCCATAGACTAGATCTGGTATATAATGTACTTCTACATTGAAATATACTGAAAAATTCAAAATAAACTGAACATGTACCGAAGGTTACATGTGGTATATTGGTATAGTACTACATTCAAAATATACTTAAATATACCAAAGGCATTTGACATATACATATATATAAAAAAAATAAACAATAAACTATATTTAAAATATTCAAAATATACTGAAATATACCGAAGGTTAGATTTGTTATGTTTACATTCAAAATATACTAAAATGTGTCAAGTGCTATATTTGGTATATTGCTATACATACAAAAATATGCATTTAAAATATACCATAGGATATAAAATATACCAAATGGTCCGCGTTTTTGTCATACAAAAGTTTTTCTTAACTAACTTCAACAGTTTGTATGTGATCGCAACAGGGTACAAAAAAAAATACACAAAATATTTCAATTTGCATATAAATTATTATTTACCATCTCTCTCTCTTTCGCTATCTCACATGTCAAAGACAAAAGCCAAACAACGAGCAACAAATTCCACTCAACAAAAAAAAAAAAAAAAACATACTCAAAATAATCAGCTTATTTTATAAATTTGTTCGCATCGATTTAGTTGTATTTTTTGGTTATTTTGGCGACTTGAAATATTTGCACAAAATAAAAGTTGAAACTCATTTGCATTGATTTAAAGTCGAGCTCTCGCAGCGTGGGCGTTGCAGAAGATTTCGCGCCGGTTAAACGTGTTTGGACATGCACATTAAATGACGATAGTTGTTGAGAAAGTTAACAGCAAGTTTTGCAAGTCAAAAACACATTTTTATTTTAATTAGAATAACGCAGATTAAACCCAAATGATTTATGACTCTTTTTTCGCTCAAAATATTTACCATTTATTGCCATTATTTTTTTGTGGCTATTCAAATCAAAATAGTTTATCGAAAGTTCAGTTAGAAATTCCATGAAATTAACAATAAAAATATTAATGCACATATTCCTACGAAATCATTTCCATTTTAGTGTTATTAATGGGAAGTTTTGATTTGTTTACTAATAGGAAAAAAAGTTAAATCTTACGGCAAATGACAGATACATAATTTAGTTGTAGAATTGGAAAAGTAATTGTAGAAAAAGTGAGCAACGATTTTATCAATTTCCCATTTGAGTATTTTAATCACAGAACTAAAAACAGTTTATCTAAAATATTATAAACCGAATATATTATAACATTCACGTAATTTTATTGCACAATTCTCTTAACTTATTTTTAAGACTTTCCCAAGTTTCAATTTCTAGATTGACTATTTAGCTGCAGAAATTTATGATAAAAAGGTTTAACAAATATGTAGTTTTAAAATAAAAAAAGAAATGATTGATAATTCAAATAGAGTCTACAATTCGCTAGCTAAAATTTTCCATTGCTATTTTTTTCCCTACCATCTTACCATAAACTGTTGTGAAAGCTTTGACGACTTTATCTGTTGCAGTTCATATCACGTATACGCAGTGTCTAACACGACAGTTGCAGCAGAATTTTGTAAAGTAAATTTATTTCAACGAAACTCAAAATAATATCAAAATAGAGTGAACTACAGTAAAAATTACAAATTTTTAGAAGAATATTATAAAATACAGAAAATGTGAAAAGCAAAAATAATGATAAAAAAAACAATTTGAAAAGAGTACAGCAAAAAGATTCAAATGAAGTCTATGCACATTTTTGGTAGCTAAAACTTTAAATTAACGAATTATTCGCAGTAACTTAATCTAAAGCACTTTAACCACTTATTTTGCAGGTTGTATCACGTATATGCAGTGCCTAACTCGGAAGTTGTAACAGAATTTAATAAAGTATTTGGTAAAATGTATTTCAAGAAAGTTTTAGAAAAATATTTGAAATATTTACACAAACTTGCAATTGCAGAACAATAACAATAATAATAAATCGAAAAGCGTAATTAGAAACATTTCAAATGAAGTCTAAATTTTCGGCTAACCGAAACATTTTATTGCCGTATTATTCGCAGTAACTTGACATGAACTGTTGTAAGCACTTTCTTCTGCTGTTGAAATCACGTATACGTAGTGCTTAACACAGAAGTTCAGGCAAGTTTCAGAAAAAAATTAAAATATATGTATATCACAACATTGCTAATTGCAAAACGATAATAAATTGTAGAACATTTCAAGGAATAAATTTTCGGTTAGCTAAAACTTTTCGCTGCTGTCTGTAATATTTGCAGCGCACTTATGTTAAACTGTGTATTGTAATTTCTTCTGCAGTTGATATTACGTATACGTAGTGTTTAACACCGCAAGTGCAACAGAGTGATGAGTAAAGCAAAATTATTGAATGAAAGTTTAATGAAAAGATTACAAAATTGAACATTAGAGAAGAATGATAACAATAATAATAAATCGAGAAGTGAGATTGAAATTAAGTTTAAATTTTCCACTGTTGTCTGTATTATTCGCAGGGCACTTAAACTGTTGTACTCTGTGTACTTCTACAGTTGATATCACGTATGAAAGTTTAAAGAAAAGTTTGCAAATATATGGACAAAATTTAATATTGGAGAAGAATGATAACAATAATAATAAGTCGAGAAGTGAGATTGAAATTAAGTTTAAAATTTCGGCCAGCTAAAACTTTCCACTGTTGTTTGTATTATTCGCAGCGCACTTATGTAAACTGTGTACTGTGAGTGCTTCTGCAGTTGATATCACGTATACGCAGTGTCTAAGACGGCAAGAATTTAAGCAGCGCTGACAAATGACATTGGCTGGTCATTGCTGCTGCTTTGTGTTGCGCTGTGGAATGTGGAGCGACAACAAACGGAACTATTATAAGAATATAGTCATGATTTAATCTAATCGGCATTGACTTTTGAACGCACTTCCCCCGTATCTTCCCCTCAACCCCTTTTTTTTTTAAGTGCACGGAAATCCCTTTGGGTGTCGCAAAATATATCAGCGCAGTCGTCTTTTGTCATTGGCCAACGATAAGCGTTGTTCACCAAGTTCACCAATCCGAAATGGGGGAACCTCTGATTATATGCGCATATTAGATCTCGATCTCGATCTGAATGAGTCGAGTCGAGTCCCCCAGTTATAATTAGCTATTACAACGGCGCCGAAGCATTATTATTACTATTTCAGTTATCTACGGGCGCTTATAATTTATTGCCTTTAACAGCTGCGAGTATCTTGAATTTATTAGTTAATTGAATTAAGTAATTATTGCTATTTTGAACAAATGACTTCACATTCGTCGTCGCATTTGGGGGCCGAGCGATAGAACCCGACACGATCGTTGCTCGACGACGATCGCTCGTCGATCGCTTGAGCGATCGCTGTCAACGCCATTGGCCAAACGATTTCGTGTTGGGTGGAGCCTAAAACAAACAGTTAGTTGGCACTTTTAACTGCTGACTCAGTCCCCTGAATATTGCATAAGGATCTAGCAATCGATAACTTTGATTACAACTCTGATTCATACATTGTTCTCTCTCTCTCTCTTTCTCTCTCTCTCATCCCCTCTTTTAATCTAATCTTTGGGTGGGTGGAGCTTGATGACTCAAACATTTTGATCAAATGCATTTGAATAGTTGACAAACTGATGCTCGGCAAATCCTTCGTTCTGTCTCTGACTCTGACTCATGTCTTGCATCGTAAAGATCGTTGGTTAATTGATCACTTTCATTTTGCATATATGTTAATCAAAGTGAACAGCGCTGACTCATTGAGCTCACAGCTCTTGCTGTGGGTGGAGCTCGACATTGTCATGCTTCATCTATAAATTAAAATTAATCCCTTAACGGAGATCAACAAGTTTGACAAAGTTCTACAAATGTTCTGCATCATGTTCGTCTCATAAATAAAGTGATCAATACGCAATAAACAAAACTTTCAGGCTAAATACTACAAATGCTCTTAATAAATTCTATTCATAACAAAGTGATCCATAAACAATAAAGATAAACTAATCCTTTTCATAAATTTGACTTTACACAAAGTTCTACAAAGTTCCTTTTCATAAATAAACCCACAGTAAAGATAAACACGTGTTTAATCCTATTCATAGACAATGCAGATAACTATGTTTAACGTTAGACAAAGTTCTTATTGAATTATACTTTTAACAAATAGTAATAACTAATGTTAATGTTAGACCAAGTTCTTATTCAATTACACTTTCAACAAACAGTTGTTGCTGATCATTTTAACATTTGATAAACATGCTTACGGCAAATCACTTTACAGTTGTTTATTAGTTAGAATGATAATCTAGTTTGTAAGCAAGATTTAGACACAAATTTAATCTCATATAGTTTCTCTTAGGTTCATCAATAGATCAACAGATGGTTAACATTTCTTTTATGTACTTTCTTTAGTAATAAGACCATTTCAAATATAATATTGTTAAGTTTTTACACATAAATTCGCTTACATTAACCAAATTTCATATTAAATTCATATTGAATTAAATTTAATTTAGGCTTAGCTTTAACTTCTTATTTATGAGTTGTTTCGCTTCACACAAAACTCGACTCTAACCTGCACATTTTCCAGCTGCAATTGCGCTTCACTTCTTATAGGAAATTTCGTACAAGAACTCAACTCGAAGCTGAATATTTTCCAGCCGCAATTTCCCTTCACTTCTCTTAAGAAAATCCGCACAAGAAGTCAACTCGAACCTGAACATTTTTCAACCGTAATTTCGCTTAAGATATTCCAAACACAAAACTCAAAAGTCTTTCATCAATAACATGATTTTGATTCTTGTGTTCGACTCATTCAATTATTAGCTCCCTCATCGCCATATCTGCGACAATATCTCTGTCAGTCAATCAATGCTTTAGTTCTATGTACATTTTGCAAGCACTATCTTAAGCGACTGAGTCACGACTTGGACATGCATTCAATTGACTCGTATTATATGCAGCATGCATTAGATTAACCGACGTTAAATTGTGTTTAGGTTTCGCCTTGAGGCGCCTCCGATTGCCAAGTGAACCGCTGACTTATCACTTCCGTTTTACCAGCAACCGACAATAACAACAACAATAACAACAAAAACAACAACAACCCAAGTAACCTGTCAGCCTTGTGAGCTTTTGTTCAGTCATCCGTAATTTGCATATGTGTGTCTTAGTCAATATTCTAGAAATAGGTTGCTGAACACATTCTTAAACCCTGCTGTGAAGGGTGAAAAATCTTAAGCACCTCATTCAATAATTTAAAGGAGTTAGCTATATTTAGAAATGTTGAAAATAAAAGTGTTAAAAGTGTTATAATAATACTTTAACCGCAACGAATTTGGTCTTTCAGATATTAGGCTAGTCTAAAACAAGTAAAAAGCTACAGTCGAGTGTTCTCGGCAAAATAGTGTTGTATTCATTGTAAAATATACCGAATTAATACTAAAAATATACAATAGATCATATTCGGTATTTTTATATAGTACTGCATTTAAAATATAGGATATACTGCAAAATATATCAGATTATCAGCTCAATTTCATGTTAAAATGTACAAAGAATACTAAAAATATACCAAATTATATATTTGGTATATTTATATAGTACTGCATTCAAAATATACTATGCCAAATCTATACCAGAATGTCAGACCAATTTCAGTAGGAGTTTTTGCCCATACAAAAAATATTTTCTCTAATACCTTTTACAATTTTTATCTGATCGTAACCAAATCAGGAATCATAAAAACTTTAGTTATTATATTTGGTTTTTACTTTTATTCTATTTCTATATCTCTTACAGTCTCTAAAATCTAGGTGTTTATACAGACGGACAGACGAACATTTTTATATTGTTTCGGCTGTCGATGCTGATCAAGAATATACATATATACTTTATGGAGTCGGAGACGTATCTTCTGCCTGTTGCATACTCTTTCTGGAGACACAAAGTTAATACACTTCTACCTTATGGGTAGCGGGTATAATTATCCATCAAAATAATAACTGTATTTTCCACACACACAAAATCTATTTAGAACTGAGTCATTGCATAACTAACTGATGAATCAAGGATGCGACAAAGCAGCCACAAGTTTATCAAACTCTGTCTAACAACAGTGTTTTGAAAAGATACTGCAATGACAGATTCTCGGAAATATTATTGCATTCAACTGATAAAATTAATAAGTGAAAGCGTTGCACAGTCACTAAATAATATTCATTGCAAATAAAGAGGAAAAGAAGAAACAGACTTACGCATTCTGACAATAAGTTTGCCTCAAAGTATCTGCAAAGATGAAAAGAATAAATGTTAACTTTGTGATTCATTAAAAAAAAGTGTGGCATATTATTTTCACTTAAAAATAAACATATTAAAGTCCTTTGGTATTTGTTCGATAAATTGCGCTAATCAATTGACCTTGAAACAAAATCGCTCAAGACGCAGCAACAGCTTCTTCTTTTAGTTGAAAAACTGACTGACTGACTGAATGATTGACTCACTAACTGACTGAATGCCTCCTTGCCTGCTGTTCGCCTGTTCTGTGGAGGGAATCGAAACAAATCCCTCGCGTCATCTGAAAGTCACAAGTCGTTTGTCATTGTGTGTGTCTGCGTTGTTTGTTGTTGCAGTTTATGGGTCGACCCTGTTGTTTTGCCGCACAAATGTAATCTTTATTTAATTTAAAGTTCACGTATAGGTTGAGGATATGATTCATTTTAATTAGAACATTCCAGAGCATTTCAAATGCTCTTCCAACAGCAACAACAGCACTACGATTGCGCCCAGGGGCGTAGTTTGCACTTAAATGATGAGGGGGGCACAGACCATAAAACGCAATTAAGCGCAATTTTCGTAATGAGAAGCATGAAAGCGGAATATATTAAAATTAAAACTATTTTTTTAATGAGAAATCATATATGTAAAATAAAACAATTTTGAAAGTAAATAATAAATAAATTATGTAAATAAATAATAATTATAAAATAAAATGAAAGTAAATTGCAATAAAAATAATCAATGTAATATAAATCGTTAAATGAAGGAAGTTTTATAGAACAAATATCTACAAAAAAATACTAAAAGAGTATTTAAAAAATGCTGTATTTTTATAAATTGTAATTTGTCCTAAAAAGTGACTACTAATAAATGGTATTAAAAGTATCTATAAAGAAGTTTTGTAGGACAAATATAACAAAAAATACCTAAAAGGAAAGACTTTATACTAGTATTTAAAAATACTATATTTTAATATATTTTAATTTATTATAAATAAATGGTCAGCATTAAAATAATCTATAAGGAAGTTTTGTAGCACATATATAACATAACATATCTAAAAAAATACTAAAAAAGGAGACGGTATCCTAAGTCTTTTGAAATAGTTTACTTTTATATATTTAAATTTATTATACCAAGCTAAACAGTGGTCTCAAATGTCTTAAGTATATAAATACAACTTTAAACGCATATGTATTTGTCCGTCTGTCTGTCTGTCCGCCTCTTTAAACAGCCAAATGTCAGTGACTATCAAAGTTATAACCAAAAACTTGTCAGCCCTGTCAAGTGATGTTAGCCTTGTACTAACAATGTTAATTGGGGACAACTCAGTGCATTGCAACCCCCTTTAAGCGACGCCACTGGCAAGACACACAGTTGCCTCCTCTTATCAGCGCAACAAAGTGCCTTGTGAGCGGGAGCGGGTGGTGTTTATGAGAATGAGCATGAGTGAGAGGCAGTGTATATATATATATATATATATATTCCATATATAATATGTATATATGTCTGTGTTCATGCGTCTTGTGCGTTGTCTTCGCCGGCGAATATCAAAAGCGTCGATCTGCTTAGAGTTGAGACCTCATTGCGCTCAGGGAATGTCCAGCGGTCAGTTGATGGGAAAATGGAAAAGTTGCAGAGAATGAGACAGAGGAAGAGAAAGAGAGAGCGAGAGAGAGAGAGAGAGATAGAGAGAGGGGGAGAGGGAGAGGGAGAGGGAGAGGGAGACAGAGAAGCAAATACACATTCAGGACGAACACTTGGAAAGCGTTTTAAGTGGCATCCCACGCATTTGTTGACGCCATTAGCCGCATGCCAAAGGCCAAATCACATACGCAAATATGTGCGAACCTTCCGGGCAGTGGAGCAGCTGGAGACAGGGGGACAGGGCAAAACTTTCGAGGGCTGGAGAAGCGTCGTACAACACACAAATCGGCAAACAATAAAACAACCAAAAAAAAAAGTTTAGCTTGTTTCATTCTTCTCATTTTCTTGTTTTTTTTTTTGCTAGTTACCTTTAATAAAATAGGCAAGAGCAAGCGGGCAAGGGGAGAGAGATGGTGCTCAGAAGTCGTTGCGCCTCTGCCGCATGTGGAAATGGAAAATGGAAATGTCCTGTGCTGTCCTTCGAGTGTTTGAATTAATTGCGTAGCGCACGCCCGGCTGGCGACCGACAATCGCCTGTTCCCCCACCCTCTCACACCTCTGACTGCCACGCCCCACTCTCCTCCTCCTCCTCCCCTGCTGCTGCTGCTGCCTGTTACTACTGCCCTCTGCGCTTGGCAGTACCTACGTCCCACACACATACACACACATAAACACACACATGGAAACAATAAATGAGTTTATGTCCTAGTCCGGCGCTTGGCGTCGCCGGCACATCCGCAGTCCGTAGTCCGCACAGTCCGCACGGAGTCCTCAGACCTCAGTCGACAATCGGCGCAGTCGACAGCAGTCGTGTTCGTCCTGGGGCCGTCTCCGTAGTCCTCGTTGTCGCAGTTGAAACGCGTGTTGCTTTTCGAGTACATAAAACTGGCGCCACGAGTCTGCACACAAAATGGCGGCCCACTTGGCCTGCTGTGGCACAAGCTGCCTGCGTTTTGCCTGAGCTGCCGCACTCTGCCTCCCCCTTCCCCTTCCCCTTCTCCATCCCCCTCTCGAACACTTGCCACCGCCCGCCGCTTTATTATACAATCGTAATTTCGTATCGTAAAAGCGGGCGGCGAAAAAATGTCGAAGAAAACTTTTCGTGTTGCGTGCAGGACTTCGTCCTGGCTCGCTCTCTCTCTCTCTCATTCTCTCTCTGTCTTTCTCCTTCTCTCTTTCTATATTTTAGCAGAGTATATTTTCCTTTTATTTCGGTTAGTCGCAGCTGGCATTTGCCCCACAACTCAACTCTCCCTCCCAAACATTCGATAGCGACAGATTGAACAATTCAAGGCGTTAATCTACAGCGCTTAGATTCATTAAATACACATATAGAATACACACCAAACAAAGCAAAGGCACAGGCAAAAAAAAAAATAGAATAAATAAAGAAAAAGCCCCGAAAGTAAATTGAAAAGCTGCTAATGATTCTCATAAAAAGTTATCGCGAGAAAAGCGCTGAAGAACTGATTTAGAATTGGAAAGTGAAACTGCTTTGCAAATACTTTTAGTATAAAAAAAATACTAAATTTCTGGTAATTGAAAACTAAATGAAAATAATAATTAATGAATGAAGAAGTAATTAATCGAAAAATAATTTAATTATATTCTTTACTTAGCAACTGATTTAGAATTGGAAAGTGAAAACAGCTTGCGAAAACTAAAATATTAACAAAACACATCAAAAATACTAAATTGCCGATAAATCTAAACTAATTTATACAATCTCTCTATAAATTATATAAATTTAAGGTAGAAATATCACAGAAAAATCTTTTTTCTTAAATACATATGTCTTTCAAAATATATTGAAAGAAAAGAACTGAAGAACTTTAGATTTAGAATTGGAAAGTTTGCAAATACGTAAATTCTAAAATAATACTACATTTTTGATATATCAAATATAAATCATTGAATGAGTTAAACGGTAATTAATAGAACAAGTAAGAAAGCTATAGTCGAGTGTACTTTACTGTGAGATACCCGCTACCCATTTTGAATAAAAGCAAAAATACTGAAAAATATACCAAATGGTATATGTGGTATATCGATATAGTACCGCATTCAAAATACACCATAGACGGCACAATATACCATATTGTCAGCCAAAGTAACTAAGACCCCTAGTAAGTAGGCGTTTTTGCCATTACAAAAGTATTTCTTTAGTAACTTCGAAAATTTTTATCTGATCGCAACTAAATTCAGAAATCGTAACTACTATAGTTATTATTGTATATACCGATTTTTTTGATTTGCGGGGGCGGAAGGGGGCGTGGTAAAAATTTGAAACACACTTGATCTGCGTGTAAACATAACAAATGTTATGCAAACATAACAATAGCTCTATCTCTTATAGTCTCTGAGATCTAGGTGTTCATACGGACAGACGGACAGACACACAGACGGACAGACGGTAATGGGTAGATCGTCTCGCTGTTGACGCTGATCAAGAATATATATACTTTATAGGGTCGGAGATGCCTCCTTCTACCTGTTACATACATTTCCTGCCGGTACAAAGTTATAATACCCTTCTACCCTATGGGTAGCGGGTATAAAAATTCTAAATAAAATCCCTAGCTTTAACTTAATAATTTCATTGAAGAACCTTTTGTTTTTCGCTTACCTTTTTAGCAGTACAATTACTCAACTTGCATATCTTCTTCACAAGTTTCCCTCCTAATGATATGACTAGAATTCCATAAAACAACATAGCTAGCACAGATTACTCAGCCTCAGCTATGATTTACTGTATAGAAAACAAAAGGCAATTAGGTAAAACACAATCAGTAGCCTAACATATGAGTAATTAAACATAAACTCTTTAAAATATACGGCGAATCATAAAATTGAAGTGACAAAAACTATATTTCAAGATTAACACAGTTTTCTTTTGGATTTAATACAAATTATATTCACTCTATTTAAAACTTGTTCATTTCAGAAATCAAACACAACAATTCTAAAAAAATAAATTGCAGTTGAAAGCTTATTGCTAACTATTTCTTTTTTATATTAATTAAAGAATGTATTGTTAGATTTCTTCGATTTGTTTTCTAAATCCTGGGCTATAACTAGTTCTCTAAGAATTAGCTTCCTAATTTCACTAATAAGTTGAGGATAGATAAATAAAGTAATGCTTAATATGATAGATTTAATTATTTTTTATATACATTTTATATATATTTTATATATGTATATATCTTTAACATGCGATTTAAGTTCCTTTGGCTGGCAATTTGGCATATTTAGTATTCTATTGAATATTTGTATACGATAATATTATAACAAATATAGCCTTTAGTATATTTTCTAGAATTTGGTTTTATTGAAAATGGATAGCGGGTATCTCATAGTCTAATACATTTTGATAAAAAGCAAACCATAGCGATATTATTGTTAAAAGACATCGCAAAAATACTAAAATAATACCGAAGGCTATATTTGGTATATTAATACAATACTTTATTCAATATGTAGCAAACAGTACAAAATATACCAGATGTATTGAATGTCATATTCACTCAAAATATACTAAAATATACTACAAATAATATCACATACATCCAAGATTATGTTTGACTGATATAATACCCTATTCAAAATATACCAGATTGTCATACCCTTCTACCCAATGGGTATCGAGTATAATTATATGATTACACACAAAATGTATGCAGAATTAATTATACATTTATTTTATATTTAAGCTCGTTTCTATAGGGCCAACTAAAGTTCAATTTCACGTAGACACAAAAGCAAAGAAGAAAGAGAGAGAAGCGACACATTTAGGGAATCGAAGACAGTGCCAAAAACGAAAAGGAAAGAAGAAAAAAGAAAATGGAAATGGAAAAGAAAAGAAAAGTGGAAATGGGTCACCAGTTGCAGTTGTTCACGCGGTGTTGTTGCCAACACTCAAATCAACTCAACTCGAGCGTTCTCCGCTCTCGTCTCGTCTCGTTGTTGTTGTTAGCATAGTTCTAGTTCACAGTGTTGCTTTCGTGGCGCTTAAATTGTAATTGAAGTTTATAAAAGGGCGACGTCGTCGCTGGCGTCCGACGGACTGACTGACTGACAGACTAACTGACTAAGTGAGTGACATGCGCCCTTGTCGTCGCCGGGCACCGCGTGTTATTGATCCACTTTAAGCGCCGCTTTTTTCGTTTTTGTTTTTGTTCCCTCGACTTTTTCCCATGAAAAACAAACGAAATCAGAAACTCAAATCGTTTGAGGTTTGGTTTTTTTTTTGTGGGGGGCATGGGGCATGCACCTTGATACAAGGCCGGAAGCATTTTAGTTGCGTGTTGCGCACAGACAACAATGTTTGCATTGCTATTGAGTTGTTGCCCGTTGCTCGTTGCTGTTGCTCGTTGCTGACTGCAAATTGCAGCTCTTCATTTTGGTCAACTTGGTGTTTTTGCTTCAAGGGAATTTTCCGCGTAATCATAAAAGCAAACTCTCCGCAATCGACGCAACGTCACGACACTAAGCATATACATACATGTATAGTTTATAAGTCTGTGGCTACCAACACCTGCAACAATCACAAACCAGTAAGCACTCACTGTTCTTTTCTCAAGTGGCTGCTCTTATCGCTGGTGGACTGGGAAACGCCACTAAAACTTTGCCTTCCAAGTAGGTGCAAATATCAGTTGGATTAACGACGGTCCTTGTAAACAACCACCAGACAGTTGGGTGGTTACAACAACAATAACAACAATAACAGCAAAAACAACAATTACAACTGCAACTTTAACACCACTTCCACCTGTCCAAGCAGCGCTCGCTGCTTCTCTTCTAATGAGTTTTTAATTGCACTTTGGCTTATTGTGCAAATGCTTATCAAGATGGTTTGACTAAGCAAACGTAACAGCAAATGCAACGAGTAGCGAGTAGCGAATGCTTCACCGGCGAGTCTAAGCAACTGGTGACTAAATTAGAAATAATGAACAATAAGTTTACTTAGGGAAACAAGCGTGTGGAAATATGAAATATTAACGAGTAAACAAAAGTAACGAAACCGATTTGCTTAAGGAATCTAGCGTGTGAAATTGACCGATTAAATGTTAAATACAAGTAACGAAAATAAAAAGTAACGAATAGCTATGCAAGACAACTGGTAAGGCAAAGTAACTAAAGCCAATGCCATAAAAGCTTATAAAATATCTTTGATTACTGAAAGCAACGATTAGCTTTGCAACTTAATATTTATGCAATTCAACGAGTAGATGTGCCAAGTAAAAGCAACGAATAACTTGTGTCTTTAAAATGGTTTCGACGAGTAACTAAATGAAAGAAATAAATATATATATAAAAGTAAGGTATAGCTACGCAATATAACGAATTATTATAACGAGTAAGAAAGGCTTTTTGAATGGGGTACCGAATAACGAGTAAAATAAAACGAATAATGAGAAAAAAAGTGAAATGAACGATTAAATATAAATGTATCGAATTTAAGTTGTTACAAAAATGAACGAGTACAAAAAATTGGGCAACTGAGATTTCTTAAAGAGACTCTTGCAATTCATAATGCAGCGAGTGATTTAAGCTTAATAAAAACTAATGGATAAACTCAAAATATATCCCATTTTAATTCAGCGAGTAAAATTGCCAATTTTAAATCATTTTTGGCAGAGGCGTTGAGTTTAAGGTAATTTGGTGGTTTTTGTGGTTTCGTCGAACTGAGAAAATCCGGCAGTAAAAATGCGAAATATCCAAAAATCCACCCAATTGCCATATGGTGCAATATTTTTTGCAAAGATAGCAAGAAGCAGCGAGGGCAGAAAAGTGCGGCTGACAGGTGGCGCACTTTAAAAACTTGGGGATGGCAAATGCCAAACAATGTTGTGGTCGCAATAAGCTGTGAGCTAGCTTTGTGTGCGCTGTATGCAATTTCCTGGCCATTCCTAATAGATATTCTATACATAGTTTGGCATAGTCATCGCATAGCTTTCTCCCTCTTTCGCATTTTACTTCATTTCGCATTTTATGGCTTTGCATGAGCCATAAAAACGTCGCGTGCATCTCTCATTGCATGGATGCCAGAACCGCAAAGAAGGCGACGAGAAGGCGAGGAGAAGAAGAAAGAGAAGAGAAGGGTCGACACTTCCAGGGCTCTACAATGTGGCACATTGTGCCAATTTCCACATGAGAGTCGACTCACAATAATGTATGTAGTATTATGACGAGTAAATCCCATTGCGACGAGTCACAAAAACAACGACAACAACAACAACAAAAACAACAACGACAACAACAAAAACGATGAGCGATGTCTTTATTAGACCTTCGCTTTGTAAAGTGAAACACTGATCAAAGCTGTTAACTAGTCGTATACTTAATGCCCAAACGATTTGCATAACAAAATACGATTTTCGGTTGACAGCTAATCGCAGTGATTAATGCCTTTTCTCTCTCTCTCTCTCTCTCTCTCTCTCTCTCTCTCTCTTTCGGTCAGTCGCTCTCTAACAGATTCCGCTTTTTAACAAATCTGGCATTCTGTTATTAAGCTGTATAATCAATAATATACAATATACAATATACAATATATATATTGGACAGGTTGACCATCGACGGTGTCGTTTAACCCATTCCAAGTCATTTGACAAAACTGCTCAAAATTTATATCCACAATTTTGCTTGGCTGCTTTATAATCTCATTGCTACATTGCTTTTCAATTTCTGCAGTTCGATTAACGATTAACGAGCTGAACAACGATTGGCATGCGGAAAACAAAAAAGCATTTACCAAAAAAAAAAAAAAAAAATAAAAAACAAAATCCAGTAGCCAACAAATGGTCAACGCACAAAAGGCGAGTCTTTGATAATAAGTGGAGAATAAATATGAAAAGAATCTCAATTTGTTTACGCTCTATGCTTTGACAAGCTCTGCCCTGCCCTAGACCTTTACTTCCTCTATGCGTCGTTGTAATAGTTGTAAGTCAACCTGTTGCCTTGCCCCTCGATTTCTTTGCTTGATGACAATGACAACGATACGCTTGGTGTGAATTCATGTTATGCTCAATCAATACGTCTTAAACTCGCACTTCGTCTACCAATTTGATTTTATTATTTGTTTATAACATTTGTCTTCTATTATGCTGCTTGTTGTTGTTGTTGATTTGTTTTTCTTTAAATTAATTTGTTGAACTTTGGGCCTCGATGAAATGTATGTAACATATGTGGTATATTTGAAATGTAGTAGTATATCAGTTACCAAATATAGTCTTTGGTATAATTCAATTGTTGAACTTTGGGCATCGATGAATTGTATGTATATAACAGTCTCGTATATTTTGTACCCTATGGTATATTTGAAATGTAGTAGTATATCAATATACCAAATATAAGCTTTGGTATAATTTATTTTAAATGTATGTATATAACAATCTGGTATATTTTGTACCCTATAGTTTATTTTGAAAAGAATACTATACAAATATACCAAAAAGAGGCTTTGGTATAATTAATTTGTTGATCTTTGGGCCTCGATGAAATGTATTTAACAAGCAACAAGTAAGAAAGCTACAGTCGAGTGAACTCGACGGCACAATATACCAGATTGTCAGCCAATGCAACTCAGACCCCTAGTAAGTAGGCGTTTTTGCCCATACAAAAGTATTTCTTTAATTACTTCGACAATTTCTATTTGATCGCAACCAAATTTTCAGGGATCATAAATACTATAGTTATTACTGTATATACCAAAATTAAAATTACGCTTGTTATTCGATTTTTTTGATTTGCAGGGGCGGAAGTGGGCGTGGCAAAAATTTGAAACAAACTTGATCTGCGTGCAAACATAACAAATGCTGTCGAAAAAAAATTATAGCTCTATCTCTTATAGTCTCTGAGATCTAGGTGTTCATACGGACAGACGGACAGACGGGCGGACGGACGGACAAACGGACATGGCTATATCGCCTCGGCTGTTGACGCTGATCAAGAATATATATACTTTATAGGGTCGGAGATGCCTCCTTCTTTCTACCTGTTACATACATTTCCTGCCGGCACAAAGTTATAATACCCTTCTACCCTATGGGTAGCGGGTATAAAAACGACTGAAATGAAATGTATTTAACAGGCAAAAACGCCTATTTATTTCATAAGTTGCTTTGGCTTAGTTACTTTGTCAGACGATCTGGTATATTTTGCGCTCTATGGTATATTTGAAATGTAGCACTATTATTAATATACCAAACAATAAATTTTTGAATATTTTGGTATTTTTATGGTGTATTTATTTAATATATTTTAAGAATAATATAACACTGTTTTGCTTTTATTCAAAATAGCGGGTATCTCACAGTTGAGCACACTCGACTGTAGCTTTATTACTTGTTCTAATATTCTTTCAACATTCTCCCAGCTCCACTTTAAGCTCTGAAACAAACTTAATATTTAAAAGGTATTTTCAGCTCTACTTTAAAATCGATTTATAGCTAGCTATATTTTGAACTCAAAGCTTCAATTTTATTAAAAGTTTCCACTGTATGCAAATTCAATCTTTGACTTTAACTGTCTTTACTTTCATAACAATCTCTTGTGCTGTGCCCCTGCAAACAATTCGATTGCGATTAGAACGGCGCAATTTGGTAGCTCACACAGATCGTAGATCACAATGGACAGAAGTCAGTGGAGAGCTGTGATTGCTTTTGTCTTGTTGCGGGCACAAAACAAGCAACAAATTAGATTCCAATGTAAACAACAATAAGAATCGACAAGCAGCAGCAGCCGCAGCAGCAGCACAACACAACAATGACGACAACCGTTGACACGGTGATCTGTCAAAGATTTCGGCACTGTCCACATACACACACATACGGTGCGTATACGTAACGTATGTTGTCGTTGTCTTTGTCGTTTGACATCGTGTGTGTTCTCTCCAGCTGAGCTAAACTGAGCTGACTGGACTTGGGCTGGGCTCGAGTCACTTCTATTGGCATTGAAAATTACATGGTAAACCAAAGCAAATACGAATGCCACAAGCGAGTTTACTCGACTCTCAGTTACCCTAGGGAGTTGAAACTTGCAGAATACAAAGTCAATTACCTAAACCAATAAGGTAGAAACTAAAAAGAATAAATAATTTCTTGAATTAGCAATATTTTGAGCATACTCTGCCTCTTTGCTTGATTCAGTGAGTATCACTAAACAAACATCCAACGATTCTTTTGTCTCTCTGTCTTAGTTACTAATTGATCATAGCCATAATCCGCCGAATTAGCTACAGGTGATCTAGGCAGCCTTATAATAATAGCTGACGACTTTTAGCGAGGTGTGTTTGCCACAAATAATGTTCAACCAATTAGATAATGCTATAAAAATAAAACTGTGCATATCCTGTAGATCAGATTTAACGAGCCATTAAATCAATAGATCGCAGCACTGCATAAAAAGATCAAAGCATGCCTTGAGTTAGTTCCGTTTGCAAAATAAAAGAAATTCGAAATGCAGATCCATTAACAAACCATTTTGTTGCTGCTGTTTCGACTTCAATTAGCTCATCCGGCATTTCCGGCTGCATTCATGCCATCAATATGGCAATCATTTGACAGCGAGAGAAAGAGAGATTTGAAATGCGACCCAATCGTGATCGGTGCTAAAAGATCAATATGCAAATTGCCGGGCCACTTAACTAAAAAATGCTAATTTCAAGTTGTATATTGATATTTGTATTTATTCGAATTTGATTTGTGTTTGCTCGCTGCTGCGACACTATTTCAATTTGTAACTAATTATTGCCACAAAGTCATTTTACTATGCAAAACAACACACACAAACATTCATACTATAATATAATATGTACTCTCAATACAGCAAAGCAGATATTTGTGTGAATATATATATGTCAGATATATATATATACTTGCTAGAGCAATTTATTGCAATGCCGCCGCCGTTGTGCGACCGAAACGAAGCGAATTGCAGCGGCTCAACTGATCGAAGCGGGTGCTGGGGACGTTCACGACGGCAGCGGGCCAACCGGGCGTATGAGTAACAAACAAAAGCTATTAAAAATTATAGTCGCCTATTTAGCGGACAGTCTGTCGACCGTATGCGAGGAGAGGGGACTGCAGGAGGTGACGGGGCCGAGGAGTTGCCGTTGCTGCCTACTGTTAGGCGCATCAAAGGCGACCCACAAACACTTTGATACCCTGCTCTCGATCGAAGCACGTTCACTTTGGTGAAATGCCCAATTAATTTTAAAATTAGTTTTCATTTATTTATTGCAATAAATTTGATATGAAAATAGAATTTTTAAATAGAAATTAATACTTTCTGAATTTGTTTTGAAAAGTTGGACCATTTCCATTTCTGATTCCAAAATTTGTAATGCCTTAAACAAATTTCTGATCTTAAAATTTGTAATGTAAATTTGTACTTTAAAGATTTTCTTATTTATTTATTTTACTTTATTTTCAATACATCATAAAAAATACACAAAGTAATAAAACTAAGAATTTAATTCATGAATTAGTTCTTTTCAAAAAAAACTTATGGTAAATTTCCTCAAAATCTCTAACATTTTTGCATCAAATTTTAGTAACTCTTTTTTACAATTTATGTTGAAACATAATGCTATATTTCTTGTATAAATTATATAATTTGAAATATTCTTATTCCGAAAATGTAGTAATATTATTTTTACACCATATACTAATGTATATCCATTCAGCAATATCCATTTGAAGATATTTTTTTAACAATTTTAAAAACTTCTAATTTTCAATTGAACAGTTCACTTATTTCTTGTATTTCTTAATCTAAATATCAAATTTTGGTAAATTAAAATTGCAAATAATTCTAAATTATGTGTATTTACTGTCTATTACTATTTTCTATTACTAAAAATGTATGAAAACTAAAACAAAGAGATTTTTTCTATTTCGACACTTTTAGAATTAAGACATTAATTTCAACACGCACTTTTCCAATGTCATTTGAAGGGTATTCGCAATTCGTTGAAGCTTTATCTTTGTTCTAGGCAATTGCTAATATTTTTTTTATGGTTTTCGTTAGTTTTGCAATGATTAATTTTTATTTGCATGTAGACACACACACACACACACACACACACACCCACACACACACATACATACGCATGCATAGATAATATATGCAAAAGTGCAAAGCAATTGCTATTAAAATTACTTGTCGTGTTGTTATTGCTTTTATTGTTGTTGTAGTTGTTGCTGTTCTTTACATAACACGTTTTTGCATTTCATTAACAGCAGAATTTCAGTTATGAATGTTATTTGGGCGGCGACTGCAACGCCAACTGCAGCAGCAGCAGCGGCAGCGACGCCAACAGCCACCTGTTTGTGTGTGAGTGTGCGAGTGTATTAGTGTTACTACGTGTGCGTCTGCATAAGTTCTGCTTTGTATGCATGTGTGTGGGAACGCATTAACAGGCGCTCAGCAACACAGCTGCTGCTCCTCTGCATCTCTACTTTTTTTTTGGCACGCTTTCTGTGCGTCGACAGCGACGTTGACGTCGACGACGACGTTGAAGCCATCGCTGCACCATTTCAATTTTTATGCTATTGCCATTTTAATGCTCGTTTTATTCCTTTATAAATTCGCATATTAGAGAAGCCGAAAACAACAAATACTACAGCAACGACAATGCCGGCGACATAGAACTTTTCTTGTTGTTGTATTGTGCTTTGTGCTTGTGTCGCTGCCTCAGTAGTGTAGTGGTGTAGTTGTAGTTGCCGATTGTCGTCGCTTGCCAATGCAGATTGTTGTTGTGCTCGCCATGGCCATCAGCCAATCAGCGTGGCGATCACGACATCACCAACGTATAGCAAAAGCTTGTGACGTGATGCGATGTCTATAAATAGATTCTATACATTCACTTCGCGTACCCGAGCACTCGCAACACACAAAACCCGAACCGATAGCGAAACCCGAACTAGAACCCGAACACAATGCGACGCGTCGTCGCGTCAAACGACGGCCTTGGAACACTGGAAACGAAATGTGTGTGCGAGTGTGTGTTGTTGCTGCTTGTCGCTGTCGCCGGTGTCTGCTAAGAGAGAGGCGAGTACTCTCACACTTTGTTGTTTTTGCAGTGCAGAAAGAGAGAGGAAAGCGCAGCATCAATGAAAATGAAAACAACGCTTTATACATTAATTAGATGCGGTGAACAGAATCACAATGCTCAACTAACGGTACGATGCGTTCACAGTATAGCGTTTAGTAAATGGTAAATGCAATTTATGATGTGAATGCAATTCGAAAAGTGGTCTACACAAACAATTGGAATGCTCCCAAAAAAATATTTGACATGTGCTTCATGTGCTGCCAATTGGCGACTGTCGAATGCGCGGCCAACTTACAAAGTACATAATTGATGAGCAAAAAAACCGGGACACACCGACGAGCAAATATACTGGAAAAGTTTTTTTTTCGAAGCTAGTTTTAGTTAGTCACATACGTATGTATGTAGTTATCTGTTGTTGCATTGGAATGTGTCTTGGTAAATATGCGTATTTATTTATTTGTGCATATTTACATACTGTATGTAGATTTATTGATTTTACTGCATCAACTGACAGCGACAAACGCAATGATTGCAGCAAAGTGACCTGCAAAGTGCGTTGCGACGGCGACGGCGACTGCCCGTCGTGTCGACGCGTGAGTGGGACACGCACAGCAAGCCGTTTGAGGGGAACACAGTGGAAACGAAATTTTGTGAGCGAAAATGAAACCGAAGCACACAAACACACAGCCGGTTCACACTGTCTTGTTATAGTTGCTCTTTTGCTGTATTTGTTATTGTGTTGTTGCTCTTTCTCTCTTTTTGCTCCAGTCACGAGCAGCACACACTTTGTTATTGTTTTTGGCATTTTGTGTATGTTTCTTTCGTCTTCTGTTTTGAGTTTGTTGGCGTTGCCGGCTCTTCGCCGGTTGCTTCCACTTAATGTTTGTATGTATGTACGCATATATGTATGTATGTAAGCGTTTGTGCATGCGTATATTTGCAAGTACATATGTATGTGTGTAGTTATTTACACAGAACTGTAGCTCTTCAGCACTGCGCTTTGCTAAATAAATCAAAACATTTGATTGATTGTCGGTCTGTTCCCTAACATTTTACCCACACAGTGATACATAGTTATGTACGTATGTATATGTATATATGTACATATGTATTGTATGTGCATTTATTTAGTTACCTCGCACTCTTTTTCAGCATTTTGGCACGTCGCCCAGCGACGCGTCAGAATCGAAGTCTGAAGTCGACGTCGTCGTCGCCGTCCCTGCGTCTGCTGCTGTTAAAAGCTGATAAGCGCGCTTTACGTCTTATCAGAAGGTGGCGACAATTTCAAATTGTTGCCTTGCTTACATACACACACACACATGCTTATTAATAGCGTAGTTGTACTTTATTTACTGTTGCTGCAATCGTTATCGACTTATCAGCCTTCGTGCAATATTGCTTACATTGTTGTATTTGCTTTGGGCAACATTTGTTGCAGCATTGAGCTGTGGCCCCACCACTTGCCCCACTCAACCGGCTGCGCATGCCATTTGCCACTTTGTCCCTCGTTGAATTCTCAAGGTCATCGCTGCGCCTCTGCCTCTGTTGCTGCTGCTGCATTTGAAATGCGTGTTGCGTTTGTTCCAATGCCAAAACGTTTCAGCTGCAGCTTAAGGATGTGCTTAGCTTGCATATGTATGTATGTGTGTGTGTGTGTGTGTGTGTGTGATTGTGAATGCAGTATGTTCAATTGGATTGGTTGCAGAGCTTTTCAATTAACAGAAGTAATTCAATTTCGAGTGTCTTAATTATTGTGTACTTAATTCTGACCATAAATTGAATTAATAAATTGTCATTCTAGAAAATTAATTTTACGATTACGAGAACCTTCCCAATGAATTACATATTTACTTTAATCTCTCATTCCCATTTTCCATATCTTGTCATACAACATTCATTAGTTGTATAAAAATACTGAAATAAATAGATTTCGATATTTTACAATTTATGTATGAAATTTACTAACAATTATTTATATCTTTCGCAATTCATAGAAATGCCCCCTGTGGGAATTTCTCTTCCGCCAAAAAAAACCACAACGGGTATAAATAACCCAAGTTTGCTAATTTTAGAGATCAAGAACTATAATTACTCAATTCAATTTAATCAATAAACTACTTGACAGGCAAAAATTAGAAAATGTGTAACTTTTAATGCGTTACACAAAGCACATAAATTTACATTGTATTCCATGCACTACTTTGTAGATTCCATTCCCAAAAAAATAAAAACAAATTTAATTATTTTCTTTTTTTTGGAAACAATTCCTCTTTGCATGCGTGTGCGTGCGCTACTCAATTTCAATTTCAAGTCATACCAAGAAATAAGAAAGCAACAACAACAAGCATTTGACGCTTTTGCCAGTGGCGTCGCAGTCGCCGCTAGCTGCAGGGGTCTGTCCAAAGTCAAGTGTCCGCCGTCACTGGGTCGATGTTTGCGACGGCAGCGCCGACGACGACAACGACGACGACGGCGTCGGTTTTTGGGGTTTGTTTATTTGTTTGCCGTGCGGTGCTGCTTGGGCCCGTTCCATTTTCAGCGTTGCGCTTCAGCAGTCGGCCAGCAGTCGTCGGTCGGTCTGACGACTCGTCGCATTTTAGTGCTTTTCGTGTACCAGACTTGAACGCAACGCAACGCTGCCGCCGCCGCAGTCGCTGTCGTCGTCGCAGTCGTCCAGTGTTGCCAGTTTAGCAATTTAGTTGCTAGATCTAGCAACTTTTCAAAATATTTGCAACTTTTTTTTTGAAAATGCTATTAGCTACAAATCTAGCAACTTTTTATTTTTTGATAGCTATTTTAGCAATTTTACATTTATATTTTACTTAAAGCCTTTTTATTTTGTATTTTTGCCATTCACTGCAAAAGTTGCGATTAATAGTTCACTATGAAATCGATATTTTTATTTAACTGAATGCTAAAGTATATGTATTCTTAATCAGTGTCAACAGCCGAGACGATCTAGCCATGTCCGTCTGTCTGTCTGACCGTCTGTCCGTATGAAACACTGGATCTCATAGACTATAAGAGATAGAGCAAAGAAAGCTACAGTCGAGTGTACTCGACTGTGAGATACCCGCTACCCATTTTGAGTAAAAGAAATATATTTTGCGGTATTTTCTGAAAATATACTGAATATACTACAAAAATACTAAAAATATACCAAATGGTATATTTGGTATATCGACATAGTACCATATTCAAAATATACCATAGACGGCACAATATACCAGATTGTCAGCCAAAGCAACTAAGATCCCTAGTAAGTAGGCGTTTTTGCTCATACAAAAGTTTTTCTTTAATAACTTCGACAATTTTTATCTGATCGCAACCAAATCAAAAATCATAACTACTATAGTAATTATTATATATACCAAAATTCGGAACTCTAGCTTTAAAATTACGCTTGTTATTCGATTTTTTTGATTTGCGGGGGCGGAAGTGGGCGTGGTAAAAATTTGAAACAAACTTGTTCTGCGTGCAAACATAACAAATGCTGTCGAAAAAAATTATAGCTCTATCTCTTATAGTCTCTGAGATCCAGTGTTTCATACGGACAGACGGACAGACACACATACGGACAGACGGACAGACGGACATGGCTATATCGTCTCGGCTGTTGACGCTGATCAAGAATATATATACTTTATAGGGTCGGAGATGCCTCCTTCTACCTGTTACATACATTTCCTGCCGGCACAAAGTTATAATACCCTTCTACCCTATGGGTAGCGGGTATAATGAATATAATCTATCAAAACTAACCTTGAAAAGATTTAGCAACTTTTTTGGCAATTTTTTTATAATTTTTAGCAACTTTTTTTCTCAAATCTAGCAACTTTTACTCCGAAGAATCTGGCAACACTGCAGTCGTCGTCGTCGCCCACCACCAAAAATAAAACGAAAAACAACAACACCGCCGCGCTGCTAAGAAAGCCGAACGAATGCACGAATAACAGCCGACGAGGTTCTTATTAGATTTGTGCTTTGCTCTGTCTTATTTGTTGTTGTTCTTGCTGTCGAGCTTAGAACGCAGCAAAAAGCAAAAGCAGCAACAATAACAACAAACATTCGGGCCGCGCCTTTTTGCCTTTTGGTTCGTTCGTTTCGCTGTCTCTCTGCTTTTTTGTTCCGTTTCGTTTCGTTCGCCATTCGCTGTTCGCTGGTTCTTGCTGTTCGTATGTCTGTCTGGCTGTCTCTCTGCATTAGAACAAAACACGAGCGAACTTTTAACGAACGAACGCTACCGAGCCGAGCGAGCACGCCGTGTGCTGTCGCTGCGCTGCCAACGTCGCGACGTCGCGTCGTCGTCGACTGACTTATTGGCTTTAAGCGAATTTGAAATTCGCTCGAACTTTTATTCAACGTGTTGGTTTCGTCGCGTGAGCAACTCTGAAACTGAAAACAAAAATACAAAAAGCAAAATAACAACAACAATATACAAAATTCATTTATATATGTATTTATATAAACACCACACCAAAACTTGCAAAGAGAAAAACAACAACAAAAATATAGATTCAAACTGTTTTGAGTTTTTCCCTCTACGGCCGTAAATACACCAACAACAACAACAACACACACATACAACTACACTCACGCATTCGTAGCGTACCCCAAAAACCGCAACCCTATTCGCCTCCTATACGTGTGTGTTCCGTGTTCCCAAAACTAATATCGCGTTTAATACATTTTTTTGTGGTATTTTTTTTTTTTTGTTGGTTCGGTCAATTGGAAATTTTTCGTATCGCGAGCGCGCGTCGCGTCGCAGCTTCCAAAAATCGATATAGCAATATCTGCCTGATCGTACTATATCTATAATATATATATTTTTTAAGTGTTATACAATCCCAAGAAAAATAAAAGTGCTACCAAAATGCCTTATAACAGCGTCACGCTTTAGTGTCACAAGTGCAACTTATTAAATCAGAGGGACCCACAGGGACCCCCTAAATAAAAGCTAAATAGAAAGAGAGAGTTGTATATAGAAAACTCGACTCACTGACAGGTGCTGGAGTGTACAGTGTTGGTAAACAACAGCAACAACAACAACAACTAGAAGTCAACAACAAGAGACAATCAACACAACACAACATTCTTCTGCAACATCTTCATCCGGCTCTTCAGCTGCAAACCGAATCACACAACAGGTGAGTTGAACCCCATTCCCCCTATTTCCCTTTACCACCCCCCTCGAAATGATTCTACGACTACGTGACTCTACTCACTCGCTCTCTCACATTTATCGCTCGAGCCCCCCTTTTTACCTCAATCATCGTTTCTCTGCACTTCCTCTATTGACCCATCCAAGTATTATAGTACTCTATACTCACACACACACACACATACACATAATTCCCAGTTCCCATTCCGAACCCAATCTGCTGATTATATGTAGAATGCTTGCGGTTAACGGGAAAGACCCTTGAGGTTCAGCGTCCATCTGCTCAACGACCCATAACAGTAAAGCTATTGAGCTATATATATATATATATATACATAGCTATATCGGGAGCCCTTGGGTCCAACTGCAACTGATTGATCAAAGGTTTAGCGCAACGTCGCTGTCGTCGTTTACTTTTCCAATCACACCAAACTGTCGATTTTTATCACGGCATTCCCCATCAGAACTTTACCGACTTATGATCAATTATGCGAATCATTATCTCTAGGCGGTGTTGTCATATCTAAATATTTACATTCCACGATAACTGTCTAATTATAATCGCAATTTGTTAATAATACAAACTAGAATTTCATTTAAGATTAACTTTTTTCATATCGAATCTTGTTGAAATTTGGACTATGTCCAGAAAATTAGTTTCTATACATAATTTGTCATTTCTAACGGTGGTATTATGTTGTACATAAATCAGAACTATATCTTTTTAAATTCAAATTATTATTATTCATAATTTGTCATTTATAATGTGGGTATTAACTTGACAGTTTATATATTTTAGTTACTATAAAGTTTACCAATATTTCTTTCATCTTTAAAAGTTTTTCTATATTCTTTTGTTATTGCTTTCTTAGTAATGTTTGGTTTCTTTATAAAGATTATAGTTTTGTAAAGTTTGAAGATACTTCTCTGATAATGTTAATGATTCTTGTGATCTTAACATATGTAGGTACATTGAAGTTTAACAACATTTCTTTAATCTTTACATTTTATGTCTTTCCTTCTTGTTCTTCAGTAATATAATATTTAGATACTTTACTTAACTCTGTTGTCTCTGATGATTCTTTTGACCTTATATAGTTACTATAAAGTTTAACAAAAATGTATTTTTCCTATAAATTTTCTTTCCTTAACTTTTTGATTTTGTTCGTCCACAAATATGAAATGATTTGTAGTTTTTTGGTTTTTGTTTTACAATTTCGTTGTGCTTACTTGAGATCTTTCGCTTTAATCTTCATTGTCTGGATTGTGCACTCCCTTGTTTCCCTGTTTTTGTGTGTGGCACGCTGTGGCATCCACTTTGGGGGGGCGCCGTTTGCTACTGCTGTTGTTCCATATTGAGAAACCATTATTAAAATTCCATTCTGCTTTTTCTTTTTGCATATGGAGCATGCGGAATTTTGCCAATTTCCACTTGCTGCGGCTTCTGTTTGTCTGTGTGTGTGTGTGCGTGTGTGTGTGTGTGTGGCATGATTGTGGAGCTGGCAGGCGACGCTGTTGTTGCAGGGAGCATAGCAATTACCAAGCCTCGAACAGTTTGTCTCGAGGGCCAAAAGCGCTCGTGCCACAGGCGAGAGAGACAGCAAAAGTGAGTGTGAGAGAGAGAGAGCGAGAGAGACGTTTGCCAACTCATCAGTACACAGATACACAAATACACACACAGATACACACAACGAGGGGCAGCGAGGTTAACAGGTGTTTTGGCTCTTTGCGCACTTCTTTTGCCTTTTTGGCGCTGCTTTTCAACGCCGCCGTCGCTTTGCTAATCAGCTGCCATCGAAGCACACGGACACACACATACACTCCAATACACACACACACGCACACTCTTATACACACTCTCCCAAATAGCAAAGCGTTGCACCCCATGAACAATTTCATTAATTTATTGTGCATTTTTAACAACGTTTTTGCCTTTGCGCAAATTCAGTTTATTGCCACCCCAATCCCCCCTAATCCACCACAACCCAAACCCAAACCAAAAGCCACCCTCTGCTACACCCCCTTCTCCGACCGAAACTGCAGTTTGTCTATATTTCTATCCCCAAAAAGCAAAAAAAAAAAAATAGAAAATTGGGCATAAAGATTTGCGCTGCGCATTTTATCGCATCAAGATTTATGCGAGCGACTGCGGAAAATGCCATGGAAAAGTCAGGCCACATAGCACCACCCCATACCACACCACCCTTGTGTCGTATAGTTTCTCCAACCCTCTGCGCTTGTTATTGTTATTGTTGTTGTCAACATGCGTGCCAGGGACGCAACGCGTCGCGACGCTTGAAAACCAGGGTTGACCACCCATCCAACACACACAAAAAGGGGAGAACTCTTTCTTCACAAGCATATTTGTAGTAGAGCGTGTGTGTGTGTGTGTGATGAATGATTTCCATTGTTGTCGAGTCCAAGACGCAGTAGTTGAGAGAGTTGCTTTAAAAGCAGAAGCAGCAGCTCCATTTTGCTTGGCATATGCGTCTAATGTTCCGAAAAGTGCGGCGTCACATTGCAGAGAACCAAAAAAAAAAAACCGAAGAAAATGACTGCGAAGAAATTCCAGTGGCACTTCCAGTGGCAAGCAGCAAGCAATATCTCTCTTTTTAAAGTTCTATGCCACACGAAATAGCGCAAGAATGTGAACAACATGTGTTTCTTTTCCGTTTCTAACCAGAAGTTGAATTGTTGCTTAGGCTTTTTAAGTGTCGAGTCCGAATGAAGTTTCTTTTTTTTTTGGGGTTAGCCTTGAGCATCCCATCAGCAGAGTTGCCACCCCTCACTAATAGTATACACAACTGTACGTGGCGACATCCCATTAACCAAAAAAAAAGCCCATACTTATATTTGTATTTCATATTCATATCCCATTCACATCCCAGTCGTGCATTCATCCATTTCAGAATTTTTTTTTTTCTTTTTCGGGGCCTGTCAAAAATATGTACGACACAAAACTGTCAAACTTTATGAAGGCATCGCGTTGTTGGTGTTGTTGTTGTTGTTGTTTCTTTCTTTCCCCCAGATATATTTTTGCTTTTTGTCTTTTCTTTTTGATTTTCGAATTTGGTTTTTATTTTCTTCGTTTTTTTGAAATATTTGTAGCGCAATGAAATTGTCACCGAGCTGCCAAGTAAATAAACTAATAAAGAAATATATGTGTAGTCGACGTGTGTGAGCCAATGTAAACAAAAACACAACAACAACAACAACAACGACGAAAAAAAAGCGAGAGTAGCCCCAAGTTTTTCCCTCCTCGACACACAAATTGCAACACGAAATCCCAAAAACAGTCGCATGTGCAATGCTGTCAACTACAGTCAACATTGACTAAAGTGACACGATAAGACTGTTTGCACACAGATCGATGACTGATTTTAATAATAGATTTGTTTAAATCAGAGTTTAGACATTGACAAACTTACGCGCAGTTGATGAAGAAACTGCAAAAGAAATAAAGAACAAATATTTCAGTCTTTAGTAATCAAAAGATTTCAAACTAAGAAATATACAAAGAGTTGAAGAAATTTAAATTTAGAGTATTAAAAGATGAATTAACTAAAGTTTAAAAAAAGGAATAAATAACAAATAAAATATGTTTAGAGATCTTAAATATAGAAAAAATTAAAGTTCAAAATTATAAATATGTATTCAAGTTTAAAAAGCTGAATAAATATGAGAAAATATCTAAAGTTTTAAAAGTAAGAAATAAGAAATAGAATATATGATATAGAAATCTTAAATATTAAGAAATTTTAAGAACGAGTTAAAGATTATAAATATTTGAAATATTGAAAAACTGGATAAAGATTAGAAATCAATTTCAAAGTATGAAGTATACAAAGAGTTGAAGAGTTGAATAAAATATGTATGATTTTGAAATTATGATATAACAATCTTAATTAAAGCTAAATAAATAAATACTTAAGGATTGAAAAATGAAGAAATATTTGAAACAAATATCTAAAACTATTTACTACACTAATTCATATTATACATGAACATTTTAAATGTAATTCGAACTACTCTATAAAGAATCTTAAGCATATCTCTTAAAGTATCTCGCTGTGATAATTGGGATAAATATTTTGCACTACAAAATTTTGATGGATATATTAATAGCAATTGTTGTTGCTGTTCCGAGATTAATGTTACCGATAAGTCTGCTTAGTTATGACGTCGAATGGAATGTTTTTTGATACTCGATATCTGCTCTTATTGCCGATAAGATTATTATTATTATTTGACTCAGCTGCGAGACGTTGATATCATATTGTTTTAAGCGGTAGTTAAAAAAAAAAAAATGCTTGAATAGAGGAGGAAGCGTATCAAGAAATTTTACGTGCTGTAAAAATCAATCGTAAAGCATAAAGTCGGAGTCCAGTCGTCAATTTTCATACAATCAGAATACCCGCATTATTCATTTTTGTAGCCTTTTGCAATCAGACAATCAATCGATGTAGCTCATTCATTAGACAATTAACTCGAATATACAGACGGACGGACAGACAGACAGACGGACCGTCTTTATATCCCATACTCGATTAACCCATACCCTCGAACCTTAATTTATCTTCCCTTTATCTGCTCTGTGCGCTCTACGATGATGTTGAATTCAGTGTTGTGGTTGTTAGTCGAGTACACTTTTGGTGGTTTGTCTATTTGATTCCCCCCTTTTTTTTGTTGTTGTTGTTGCTCTTTGGGTTGATGATTCTCGCCCACTTGCGCTTTCTTTGGCCCAGAAGCGGATGGCACTAAAAAAGCTGCTTGGCAAAAATCAAATGGCTAAAATGGGATTCTGTGTACAATTTATTTACTTTGGTCATAAGAAGTATTTGCCAAAAATGCTGAAAACCGGGCAACAAACACACTCACACACACTCAAACACGTACAAAATTCCCCCCAAACAGTAACACAACAGCATTTGAAGCTCTAAAACAGCTCGAAACAGCAACAGCACAGAGCTGGGCTAAAAGCCAAACCGGTTAGCCATTTGTCAAAGCCAAGCAGAGCAGAGCAAAGCAAAAGCAGCCAAAAAATAAAGCAAGCTCCATAAAATAACAATAAAAGCAATCACAGAACCCAGGCTAGCCAATGCGCACTATAAATGCCCTACAAACGCAGCGCATTCGGTCATTAGCCTGTGTGAACTCAGCTTCTAGCGAAGATACTAAGCTGAAAATTTGAGGAAATGTTGCTAATATTTGCATATAATGCATATGTTAAAGTCAAGCAGATCGGCTGAATACAACATATTATAGCACTATATAGAAATTTGGAATTTTTGGGTAATGTTCATAAAAAATTGCCAAAAATAATAATGTGTGCTATACATGCAAGATTTACCCTTTTTATCTAAGTATTGTCTATATACTTGCATCGAGGGAGCTTATTAGTTTATTAGCCTATGTGAACTCAGCTTCTAGCAGAGTTATTTAGCTGAAATTTTGAGGAAATGCTGCTAATATTTGCATATAATACATATGTTGAAATCAAGCAGATCGGCACACTATAAAGAAATTTGGAATTTGTGGTACTGCCAAAAATAATCAAATAATTTGTATTCGCATTTCGAAGATTGAGACATATTTACTTGTCTGCCAATTTGGCAATTTACAGTAATTTATTAAGTTTTTTTTTTTTTTTTTTTTAAAGAGCTAATAAAATTAAAGCAATAACCAAAAAGTAGAAAAAAAAAGGTTCTTAATGATTTCGGATGTTTGTTGCTTGCTAATCTCTTTTTTTCTCTCTCTCTCTCTCTCTCTCGCTGTGTTTTTCGCCTTTTTCGTATACTCGTTATTTGTTAACCTTTTTTTGTAGTTGCTGCGATTCTTGCGTAGCTCACTTTGCCGTCCCCCTCTCCCCTCCTCTCCACAAACCATTTTTTAGAGTGTTTGTTGTTTGCGTTTTGTGCTGCTGTTGTTGTTATTTTTATTGTTTAAAATTCATCACGAATTTTATTTGGCTGTGTTGTGTTCGTTCTTTTTGTTGCTGTTGCTGTTGTTGTTGCTCCGACGTTTCGTCTAACCTTGAAGCACATTAAATTCGGTTGTTGTTGTTGGAAAATAAACAGCAACAACTATGAAATGTACATCAACTAAAAGGAAGCCAAAGAGAGCGAGAGAGAGAGAGAGCATTCTAAATATATGTGTAATAGATACAAATGTATCTGTGGCATTATTATTATAGAGGGGGAAGTGAACTACACACACACACACACACACACACACACGCAGTGCCCATTATATATGTACTATATGTATTTTACTACAACAATTTTGCATTTGTTTTTATTTGAATTTTTCGTTTGTTGCTGTTATTATAATTGTCGAATTTTCGTGCGGCTGCCGCGTCGCGTCTTTTTTTTCAGCTCTGTTCTGTTCTGTCTAGCTGAAATCGTATAGTATTATTAATCATAGTATATCATCTTTTTTGTTGTTGTTCTTGCTCCAAAAATTACTTAATTGCAGCCATATGTGTGTCGCGTTCTCTGTCGTCGTCGTCTCTCTTTATTTTGCTTGTTTGAACTTTCCTGGGCGCTAAACTGGAAATGTGTGTTTCAATCTCTCTATCTACGAGTATCTACGCATTTCTTGCCTCTCTTGCCTGTATCTAATTCTAATTTATTTTGCCAAAAAGAAGAAAATAATAATGAGGCAGACAAATAAAACAACGCACAAAAAAATAAAGAAACAAAAAAAACGACACTAAGGAAGCGCAAAGCAAACTCGCTGTTGCTGTTGTCGTTTTATTTATTTATTTATGCGTTTGCTTTTTTTCGTTTTTCGTTTTTCGTTTTTTTTTTTTCTTTTTCTTTATGCTATTCAATAAATTACGGTCTGTTGACATGCCGACACCCTCGCTCTCTCGCCCTCGCTCTCCTCTTTCTTTCTATCTCTCTGGCAACCCTCATTTGGTCATTTGAATTGCAGTCAGCGTCGCCGTCGCAGTCGCAGTTGGCGTCGGCGTCACGCGTCGTTGCGCTTTAATGGCTCAAACGCAACTTTTGCTTTCATTGCACGTACAACAACAACTACAACAACAACAATTACAGCAGCAACAAGAAGAAGAGCTGCCGAAAATTGAACTTGAAATATTGCCAAAGCTCGGGACGCCCTCAAGTCGCGCTTCTCACGCTTCAATGTGACCAAAGATAAGCGAAAAGCTCAACACACACACACACACAGACATGAAACAGAAAACAAGCGTGGGCTCATTAAGATCCGGCTTTTTCAAGTGGGCGTGGCAATGACGCCCCGAAAAGAAAAAAAAAACACGACTTGTACAAACACAAGGTTTTCTGCCCCGAATACCACGAACAATAAATTAAACCAAAGAAAAGATCTTTTAAAACTAAGCGAAGCTAGACAGAAGCTGCTTGCTATAACAGTTTCCGAATAAAGTGATATTATATTATTAATCTATAGCAATGGCAAAATTAATGGAAATAGCGTTTTTATAGTTGCTTAATTGCTATGCAAATTATCTAAATTAAATCTAAATTAAAGCAAGAAAAGATCTTTTAAAACTAAGCGAAGCTAGACAAAAGCTGCTTGCTATAACAGTTTCAGAATAAAATGATATTATGTTATATTATTAATCTATAGCAATGGCAAAATTAATGTAAATAGCGTTTTTCTAGTTATATAATTACTATGCAAATTAGTGTTAAAATCGAATCTAAATTAAAGCAAGAAAAGATCTTTTAAAACTAAGCGCAGCTAGACAAAAGCTTCTTGCTATGACAACTGTTAGTTTTAGAATAAAGTATTATTATATTTATTATTATGTTGCAAATAACACAAGTAACTTAAATTGAGTTTTTTAAATTCTTTAATGACTAAGCAAAATAGTGTATTTAAAGTTTAAAAGTATATGTTATGAATATGAATAGATTATATAAAACTTGATATATAAAATATCAATTTATTTTTTAAAACTTGATATAAAAAATATGCAGGATTTGCATAATTGATTAATCAAATATAGGTAAGCTCACTTAATGTCATAGATCACTTAGGTAATGAGCTTGATAAGTACTGTACAATAAAAATAAAACTTTATTAATTAAAGTTTATGTAATTGTAATGCTTTTAGAAATTTCATTTATTTTCTTTTTTCATCCTAACCCTACAAGTGTAATAATTGAATTATACTTTATGTAACCTTTTGTTTGACAATTAGATTTAATTTGGTGTTTAAAGTTTTTACGCAAATTGAAATTGCAGCTCATGCTATAAACCGTGTGAAAGATCATGTAAAATGCGAACGAAAGTAAAATGCACAATGAAGTTGAATTTTTTTTGGTGTTTTTTTTTTTTAAGGTAAATCGTGTAAGTTCTTAGGGCACATTGTGTGCTGTGGAATTGTTTAGCCGACAGTCATTTGACAGCTCGGCTATCAACGTAGACATCTTCAACTACCCACACACACACATGTCGTATATATATGTGCATGTATGTGTGTGTGTGGCACACTCGCGGTTTAACGAGCCTCGTCCGGCTGTAAAAATGAAGTCAAGTTCCATGAGACGACACCGCGTCACGTCTGCGATGCGATTCGACGACGACGACGACGACGCAGCTGAAAGTCTGAAGAGAGTGAAGAGGGAGAGATAGGGGGGAAAGCGGGGGGCAACCAGGTAGACCGAAAATTCGCAGAGTTGAAAATGCTTGAGAGTGTTTTGTGTGTGTGGCAATTAGAAAACCCAAATACACTCGTATAAACTCGCATTAGTGTTCTGCGTTTTGTTGTCGTCGTTGTTGTTGTTGTTGTTGTTTATGTTGATGTTAAAAAATGACTTTCCGCTGCGTTGGACAGCGCTACAAAAAAAATACAAAAACAAAAAACATTTGTCGGCTTTTGGCTTTTTGAATTCAGATTTAGATTCTCAGTTCGTCGGTGTTACGCTTTTTGAGCCATAAAATCAGACAGTAAATGAAAAATAGAAAATAAAAAAACAAAACCTTCTGTCGGTTCGCTCCAAAATAGTTAAGTATAATAATAGCGCGCATCTTAATTATATAACAATTAAACGTAGAGAAAGATAGCTACATTAAGAATGAACGAGACAGCGCACAGTTGGTTTCCTCTATAAAAAACACAAAATTATGAAGGTTGCTTAAATATGGGAAACTGTAATTTTGGTTTCAGTTTTTTTTTCCTTTTTTTTTTTGCTGCGCAACGGCAACTGAAATTATTCGTAATTTATTTAAAACAAAGAAAATTTGACAAAACAAAATTGCGCTGGGATGGAAAATGATGATCGTTACGGGGTTTTGGATTCAATTGCTGTTGCTGCTGTTGTGTTTGTTGAGAGAATGCAGCGACAAGGTCAACTGATTGTGTTGCGTTGTTAGCAAACATCCAAGCAGGCAATTTGTCAACACACACACACACACACACACATACATTTTATACTCGACAACTCTGGCAACGTGAGGCAGCCACAATTAAGTAGAACGTAAAACGCAAAAAACGTAGAAATCAAAACGCAGTCAGTTGTCATTGCGCAATATTCACAGCACAAAATGTTTGGCGACCTCTCAAGGCTGTTCTCGCTTCCAAAATCGCCAAGCATAAAGCGAGAACTTCTACACAAAAATACCTAAAGTGAAATGTGTGTGGAAATTAATGGATTCAAATGTACATTTCGCTTGAATTCATTTCAAGAATTTCAACTGAGACTTTGGTAAATGGCTTATAAAACAGCACCAGAAAATAAGTAGAAATTAGTGGGAATTTTGTAGTAATCATGAAGAAACTTTTACTTTCTTAAAAAGAAACTAACTGAAGTTATTAAAATTAGTCTTAAATCTTAGTTGCTGGTATATTTTGCACTTTATGGTATATTTAGAATGTAGTACTATATCAATATAACAATATACTTTCGGTATTTTCAGTACTTTTGGTATATCAATATGGTATATTTTAAGTATAATATCAGACTGCTATTTTTAGAATATAGTTTTATATTAATTATATATTTCTGTATTTTTAATATTTTTATTTATATATTTTAAGTATAATTCCGCACTGCTATATTTACTATGTAGAACTATATCAATATACCAAATATAGCCTTCGGTATATTTCAGTATTTAATCGATATTTTAATTTTTTATATTTTATGTATTGTTTTTCTAAAAAAAAAGGAAATCTCAACTATAATACGATCACTTTTTAAGTGAAAGAACAAGGCACAAAAATATGAGAACTTTCATTTCACTCAATAAGTTTGCTCGAGTCTGAAATTCTTTTCAGTCATCGCATGCACTCTAAAATAAAAATATCGTCTACCCTCTTTCGAGGGTATTTAAAATAATTACATGCGATTTGTTGCAAAAAACTTTTCGTTTTCATTTTCATTTTCATTTTGAATGCGCCGAGTGGCGTCGTTTGAACTTCATTTAACATATTTTTTCTCTTTTTTGGCGGCGCTGTCTGCAAATTAGACGCGTGCCAAAAGGGTTTTGCTCTGCTGGGCAAGGGAGGCAAATTGCTGGGCGTTGCCGGTGCACAACATGCAACAAAGGGGTGCAACAATAGTAGTAACATGCAACAACAACAGTGCAATACTAAATTGCACTTATTTCGCCGAAAAAAAAAAGTATCTTTTAGTTTGAAAAGTATCTGCGGCGCCTGTGGTGCGTTTTGCCTCGTGTCTTGTATCCCATGGTGCGGAAGTGTTTGCTACCTCAACTCCCTCCGCCCCCCTCTTCCATCCCTTCTTTATGCAGCCTTATCTCGCTGAGGTGTGAAAACTTGCAGCCGATTTTGAAATACGCAGACCTCTGACTGTGCTTGTATTTTTCTTGTTTTTCAATCGTTCGCTGTTGCTGCTGCGCCCATGTGATGCTCAATGATTGATCGCCCCCCGCCCCTTCGTCTCTCTCTATCACTTTAAAAATAATGCAGAGGGGCAAGAAAAAAAGAGGCAGAAATGTTTTTCATTAAGCATACGCCACGTTGCCAGTCATGAGTCTCGTTATTGTTGTTCTTCTTGTTGTTGTTGTTTTGTTGTTTGCCAGAGGTGTGAATTTTTCAGCAATTGGATTTTGTATCTTTATCTTTGCATTGTTTATGCGGCGACGTCTCGTTTTTCTCTTGCGCCTTTTTCGTCGTCTATTTCGTTTCGTTTCGTTTGGTTTGCTTTGGCGCAAATTAACTTTGAACTTCAAAAAAAAAAAAAAAAAAACAAAACAACGACAGCGGCAGCAACAACTTCACCTTGTTCAAGGTCTAAGAGCAACGGCAGCGGCAAATGCCAGCCGAAAAATCAGAAAAAAAATACAATACAAAAACAAAATAACAACAAATTTGTTGTTGTTCATTTGCATAGGGAAATTGAATGTTGTATATGTTTATGCTCATATATAAATAGATGTATATATATATACATATATACGTATATACTATAAATATAAATAATCCGACTCATTGTTCAGGTTTTCTCAAAAGATACTTTATCTGTATCTGCATTGAATACACTTTGGCTATAACCTGCATAACAGGTGGTCGCTTCTACTAGTTGTATGTTGTGTGTAGTTGTGTTGTCGCATCTTAATGATCTTTAATAAGCAGCAACTCTGGAATCTCAGTGATCAAACGTTTAGAGTGACCATCATCCAACGTTTTGAGAGTCTCACAATCATCACAACTAATAGTTGAGACAGCGTAATTAAAGAGCAACAAATTTCCATGTCATTAGCGTAATTAGAGTGACCAGCGTACGCAGCTAATAGCTATGTTTAATACAGCGCTGAGAAGGCTGCAATTTCAATCAACAGCTGACTATTAGCTGCAATTAAAAGCCATTCGAATGCACTGTGTAATTAAATTTTTCACTTTTGGCAGTATCTCGAGTGACGAAGTCTAAATAAATGAGTTACTCATATGCTGACGTATTAGAGTGACCATAGTTAATATGATTGTGCCTTTTTGCGAATAAATATCAGTAAATTCACATTAGAGTGACCATGTTTATGTTATATAATTTTAGTTTTATGTCAAATCAACTATTATTAATATGAAATCAACTACTGTTTAGAGTGACCATGTGTCAATAATTTTTCACATCGTTGTTCCAAAAATACTATTTAGAATGACAATGTATCAATAATTTATCACTCATCTGTGTCCAGAATGAAGGAAAACATGATTTTTAAAAATATCTGTGAATGCAAGTTTAGCAAAATTTTAATTGGGAAGTCATGTAAAATTCAGAGTGACCAGCTTTGCACCAAATGTCTTAATAGTTAGTTAGTATAACCTAAAGTCAGAGTGAGCATAATTTGACCATTAAAAATGGCTAAGAATGCAATTTAGAGTGACCAGCTTGGCCCACAACTCTACTAAAGTTAACCTGACTCACGAAACAACCCCATTAGAGTGACCATGCCACACACACAAGCACACAATAATTGCGCGCAGATTGCGATTTGCATTTTGCACAACTGTCTGCATTTAAATGCTATTACTTAAAGCGTTAATTAGTGGGAAAAGCAGTGCCGATTAGAGTGACCAGATAAGGTGCGCAAATGAGTTTGGTGCGCTGCTTAAGGGTGACCACATATGCATAATTGCTTTTTCCTATCATTATTCAAATCAGACGAAGTGTTTCTTTTGGTTTTGAAGCTTTCCTCGGAACTTGACTGCTTTTTTATGAGTTGTATTTTACATTTCGAGTTGCACGTTGGCGTTTTGTGGCCACTGCGTCGGCGTCGGCGGTGGCGGTGGCGGTGGCAGCGACGCCAGCTGCAACTTCCGCAGCAGAGCAGAGAGCGAGCTGGCGATTGAAACGCCAACGTGACAACATGAAATTCACATGCCACTTGCTTAACTCTTGTATCATTTTTTTTTCTCTCCCATTTTTTGTTGTTGTTGTTTTTCTTTGCTAGCTGCACGTGGGCTGCAACCACAAAATGTGGTAGATACAAATTTATGTAGTTGAAATGTGTGTAGTTAGTTTAGTGGTGCCATATGGCTGACTGACAGGCGATCGGGACATTGTCCAACGACCTTCCCGTGTTCTTCAGGAAATGGCATTAGCTCTCTCTCTTTCCGTTCACTCTCTGTCTCTCTCTCTCTCTTTGTCGTGCTCCTCATCGCGCTTTGCTGCTAATCATATTAATGCACTGTCCCCACTGTGCGTTAGGGCGCGGCTCTTGCAAGGTTTGGCTTCCACACACACACACACACACACACACACGAAAATTAAAGAGGAACTTTGTGTTGTCTCCTCTTCTCTCATCACTTTCGCTGCACATTTGTTGTCGCCTTTTATGGGTCACCTTCTTTTTTTTTCCTTTCCATTCCTTTCCGTTCCTTTCCCTCCACTGTTTGCTTTGTGTGTGTGTGTGTGTGTGTGTTTTTTTGGGTCATGTCCATCAGAGCCAACAGCTGGTAATATAATATGCCCAGGAAGTCCGGCGGGAATCCATTTTAATAGCGTTCAACGTTCGCCAAACGCCCAACGTCGTCGCTTCCTTCGCAGCAACCCCCCTATATACAACCCCCTCCCCCTTGCTGACCAGTGTTGTTAACAGCTTTTTTGCCGCCGCCGTCGCTTTTTGTTTGCTTTCAGTTTCAGTGTCTCTCGTTCTGTGTTTTTTTTCGCACAATATGGGCTCATTAGCACAAACGACTCGACTCGGCTCCGTTTCCTAACCTTCCCCATCTCCCCTCGGCAGCACTCCTACTCCCCCTTCCCCTCCCCTCCAGCGGTCACTCGCCGCTGGCAACTAATTAATTATGCCGCTGCAGCAGCGTCACGGGGGTGTATTATTTGCATGTGCGTGTCTCTCTCTCTCTCTCTCTCTCTCTCTCTCTCTCTTTCTATCTCTTGCTGTCTCTCTCGCTGTTTTGTGATAATGTATTTCAATGACTTTTTTGTTGTCAGTTTTTTTTTTGTTTTTCGGACTCAATTACAACAACAAAGCGTAGCAGGAATAAAATTTGCATTGTATTTAGTTACCACACGCACATGTGCCATCCACAATACACACACACACACACACACACACACACACACACACACAATATATACATATATATAAATACAACATGTATCTAGCTCGAACTCGTCGTGTGTAGACAGCAGATACATTTACATAGAGAGCTTACTTTGAACACAGCAACAATTTACACCTGAATAAAGCAAAGTGCGAAAAAATGCGACTACGGCAAATTGAAATGCTCCACTTTTGATGCCAAACATTCAAATACGTTTTTATTTTTAAGCAAAAGTTAAGCTTTCAGAGGCACTCCATAAGAAAAAACTATATTAGAATGCAAATATAAAGTTCAATGAAAACCAAAAAAAACTTACTTAATAAAAGTGCTGCATTAGAATGCGATTTGGTAAATATAAATTTAAATGAAAATCATAAAATAATTGAATTACTCAAAAAGTAACACAATTTTTTCCAATAGCAAAAAAAATACGAAAAAGACAAATAATAATGCCCTAAAATTAATTTAATTACTTATTTAGACAATGGGTAGAAAGGAAACTAAAAAAAAAGTTTGCTCTTACTTCAAATTGCGAAAAGTTTCATTATAAAATAGTAAATGAATTCAAAATTGAGTAATACTAAATTCTCTTTTGAGAAAATATTAATAGAAGATAATGAAAACTTTGACCACAATATATGATTATCATTATTAATACTTTTAAATTCAACAGTTTTCAATTTTTTGATAATTGAAAATTTATTTAAACTTGAATTCATAGTATACAAATTCGAAAATTTGGAAAATCTAAAGATAACCATTTAAAAATAAAAACAATTGGGAATGTAATACAACTTAAATAATATTTAATAAATAATAAAAAATTTATTTTTATCATAACTTAAAATACAATATATGTAATTCATTATGAACAAATCAGTCAAAGGTAATTTACAATTTAAAGAAAAATATTAAAACTTGTTAAATTAACAAAATAGAGTTACTTAGAATTCGAACTTTAATAACATATTTCTGAAGGTGTTATTTGCAAATCGCTTCGGAAACAAAATCATTAGTGTCGTGCTGCTAATTATACAAATTAAAGTTCGAAGAATAATGTTAAGTTGTATTTATAGTAAACCTTTCGGCAGTCTTTTCAAATGTTTTTGAAACAAACTTTTGCATGCCTCAAAATGATGATTATAATGTAATTTTAGTTTGTAACTAATATTTGAATTTAGTTGCTTTTGTTTGGGATTAGTTGGCAAGTCTTGAGCTATCGATCGTTGTGTGTGTAGACTCATTCGAGTGTATTCACACTATTCACACTGTTAAGGCATAAACATGACACATTTTTGGGTGGCGGAAAGCACAAACAAGAAACAAACGAAAAACAGGGCCTAAAAATGAGCCGAAAAACCGAAACCCCAAAAAAAAAAAAAACTGCTAGTCAGAAGAAGAAGTGTTTGAATGTGAGTGAGTGTTGTAAATGAATACATAGCTGAACATTCGAGTGTGTGTGAGTGTGAGTATCGTGAGTTTGTTTGAGATATGCAAATTAGCTGTGGCCTTGACGTGGGCGTCAAACTTTTGGATTTATAACTTCGTTACACTTTTGTTACTTTTTACGTTCTTGTTGTGACACTGTGGGTGTGTGTGTATGTGTGTGTGTGAGTGAGTGTTTGTATGAATGTGGGAGTTAATATCTTACTTGTAAAAATGCGCTACAACTTTTTCCATTTGTCGCCTGGCCAGCAAACATATTGTGGTTTTTAGAGTATATTCTGCACTGGTATATTTTAAATATAATATACATCAAATGTAGCATTCGGTATATTTTAGTATTTTTGAGTATTCCAAGTTTGTATAATAAAAGTATATATCAATAATATACCAAATGTAGCATTCGGTATATTTTAGTATTTTTTTAGTATTCCAAGTTTGTATAAAAAATAATTGGATTGGGAAAATAGGGTGAAAATAAAAGTATATATCAACAATATACCAAATGTAGCCTTCAGTATATTTGAGTATATTTTCAGAATGTTATGTTTGTATAAGAAATAATTTTGAATGGTAATAAAAACGGTGAAAAGTATATTGATATACCAAATACATTTTTTCTATATTTGAGTATTTGTTCAGTAAGTAAGCTTTATTCTGTACTCTATAGTATATTCTAAATGTAATAGTATAGCATTTAGTATTTTCATATATTTTTACCATTTGTGCAGTATTTTGTATATTTTGGAATAATACCACATAGTTTTGCATTTGGGTATCTCACAGTCGAGCTTCAGATTTCTTACTTTCTTACAATTTTTGTTCCCCTATTTTTCCTCTAGGTGGTTAAGATATCTATTTGCTGGGTGGGTGGCACTATATAGCATATATATATATATATATATTTATTTTTTCTTTTTTTTTGCACACTGAAGTATTGCTTACTTTGCTGCTGCTTTTTGGCGACTTTGCCCATTTGCAGAATTTGTGTGTTTGACTTTCAAATGGCCCATTGATTGACCATAAGGTTTCGAGTCATTTCTTTAGCTCCAAAAAGCGAGTTGGCCATTTTTTGTTGTTGTCTTTTTTTGTGGTTTCGCTCTCTTCTCTTTTGCTGGCCATTTGGCAAACATTCATAAATTATTCAAAACAAATAAAAACGAAACGAAACGAAAAAAAATTTTAGCGCTGAGCGTTTTGGCCTCTTTGGTTCATTGGCATTTCATTTGCCATATTCTACACTCATCTGTTTGTCTGTGTGTGTGTTAGGTGTGTGTGTGTGTGTGTGTGTGTGTGTGTGTGTGTGTGTGTGTGTGTGTGTGTGTGTGTGTGTGTGCAACTTCCCATTCACGCACACTGACGTGCCAGTCGACCATTCATTAGTTTGAAACTAGTTTCTCTTCTATCTATTGTTGTTGTTCCTTTCTTTTATTCTATTCGAATTCGTTTGTCTTTCCGTATTTCAATTTATTTATTTTAGTTTTTTTTTTCCAACATATTTTTTTCATGCTAATTAACAAACGAAACTCATTTAAAACAATAAGCAATTTATTAAAAATACAAACTCGAAATAAATTAAAATATCATAAAGCACACACACAAACACACACTCGAATTTTGGTATCATAATTATGAACCGTTTGTCATATGCATACCAAATGTTTTGGCTTCAAAGCAAACCGAAGCGAATCGAATCCAACTGAACCATCGTTATACTATATATCGAGGCGTTCTTCACATTCTTTAGTTGGTTGGTGTCGCCAAAAAAGATTTAATATCGAATTGATAAGCAATCGACCAAATCTCGTATATTATATTTGCATATGTATGAACACAGCTTAAGGTAGTTAGCAATCTATAGTGTTCTATAAAGACTTCATATAACCCGATATCGTACAACATTAAATCAATTTCAAAATATATAAATAGAAAATCAAGACTAAAATTAATTTTATAGAATTTACAACTCCAAACCATTAGCTTGCTGAAATATATACAAATTATCTAATCTTAATTAAACGACTGCAGCTGAGGGTCTTAGATGTCATAACTCCTTTTTTTTACGAGTCTCTTTTTTGAGAAAGTAAATCCACTATTGTAAATAAAATAACTAGTAAGCGATTGTGCAAATCGATATATAGTGAAATAATAGCAGTACATGGGAAAAACATAAAAGAAAAGAAAAATAAAATAATAATAACATCTTTTATAATAATCGTCTTTACTCTATCCTAAGCTTTCCTAACCTAAACTACCTTAGCTTTAGTTACATTTCAATACCTTCACTCTATATCCTACAGTTTATTTCGTTTTAGTTTGCACCACGTTCTTTACATAAAACTATAAAGTTTTGTACATTCTACAGCCCCATAACATCCTTTATAAATAATAGAATCACGCACTCTGCTCAGCACATGCTTTTACAACATTTCTTGCTCTACAACACCATATAGTATTTGCTTATAAGTAATGCAAACTAGAAAGCTCGTGAGTCCTAGACTACTCTACACAATGTTGAGCTACCCTAGACAACCCTATACACTTCTTAACTACTCTACACAACTATAGGCAACCCTACAAACTTCTATACTACCCCAAAACAACCCTGAACCTCCCTTATACACATATTCAGACAACCTTACACAATTTTACAACTTTACAACTGCGTTCCAAGTCGCATTTGTCACCCATACAAAAATCTCTCAACAACCCTACAACTACGCTACCCTACACTTCCCTTCCCCTTCTTCACGCTTCCCCACTGGAAGAAACATTCCGAAATTTTTCGCTGTTGGCATAATTAAAGCAATAAATCTTCAAGTTTTGATTAGCTTGTGGAGTGCTGCTGCTGTTTGGTATTCATTTGTTGAGCGATTTGCGAGATTACATATCGCTCTCTCTCTCTCTCTCTCTCTCTCTGCGCACTTCCCTCTCTCGCTTTCAGTTAAAATTGTTATGCAGCTCATGTGTTCTTTTTTTGCAGAGTTCTGTTCTACTTATGTTTCCATTCGCCAACTCTCTTCTTAGACTGTTGTTTCTACTATATTATACTATATTGTTGTTGTTTTTTTTTGTTTTTATGATTGCTTTGCCATTGTTCGCATTGTCAAGTGCTTTTTCATTTGCGTTTTACCACATTTTTATTATATGCATATTAATTTTGTATGCCACGACAATACATTGTTTTATTTCACTTGTTCTACCCAAATTCCCCGCTCTATACATTTCTGTTATTTGTCAAATGTTTGCTTTGCATTTTCTTTTGTTTGCCGGCTTACGTTTTTTTTTTTGTTTTCTTTTTTCGCTATTTCTATTTGATTATTTGCATTTGTTTGAAAGTATAGTATTACAAATGGATCGCTTGTAGTTGTTGTTGTTGATGTTTGTAATTGTCAGCATTCATTTGCAACTGAAAAGCGACGACGACATTGAGAGCGAGACATCATCGACAAGAGCAATCGTTTGTTGTTTTTTGCATTTGCAATTGCGATGCCACTCCCCCAAATTGATCGGGCACATGCCCGGCGGTCAATTTTCAATTACAGCGGTGCGAGTTAATCAATCAATCAATTACTGTAATAATGACGAGCTGATTTGTTCTAGCGATTTATCGTTGTTGTTGTTGCTGGCCAACAAAGCCCCAAATGCCGACATAGAACAATGCGATTGGCATAGCAAAAAAAGCAGCCACCCAAGCTGAAACAAAAAATACTTTTTATGTTAGCCTTGCAAATTGATAGTTAGACGCCTCCATTAGCCACCCACTCAGCTATATCTATATCTTCAGCTATAGCTAATCCGACAAGTCCAAAATTTATGCACAAAGTGTGCCAAGATCTTCAAGCAATAATACATCTTGATCTCTCTTTCTCTTTGCTTTTTGTTTTTTTCTATTTTCTTCGTTTGAATTTTTTTTTTTTGATTTTTTTGGAAAATGTAAAACACGCACTTAACCAAATTTATTGTTATACATTTACATATTTCGCCTGTCATTTTATTATTATTCTTCTTCTCTGTTGGCAGGTGGAATAAAGTGCGAAGATAAATTGTGATTTAAATTGTTGTGCCCAAAATTAATGGCGCACATATATCACCAAACAACAAACTGACAAAATGAGTTAATACCACAAGAGTGAGTGAGTGAGAGAGAGAGGGACAGACAGAGAGAGAGAAAGAACTGAGAAAACTAGGCGAAAATTCATTTACAAAATCACCAAAAGGTCATCGAGTGATCAAGTGTTTGAATTGATGGTCGATAACAGTTAATTTCGAAGTTGCAGCTGCTAAGTGTTATCGATAACACCAGTGAATCAATGAATGGTTGAATTTTAATGTAATGCTCAGTAATAATGATGAAAGAAAGAGTTCTCTATTAACATATATAATCGATTACATAACATATCGATAACTATCGATATGCATTTTATGATTTTTAATGGGAAAAAGTTATCGATCAATGCAATCCAATGCAGAGCAACATAATATTTTTAACAATGATTCATTCACTTCTACAACAGCTGTAATCGATATCAATGTCTTATTGATTACGTAACAAATCGATAAATCGAAAAATATATTAGCAAATAAATTTCACATGAACTACATTCACAGATATTGATCAGATATGTTTGCAATAAAAATAATAAGATATTTTTGTAGACTATTGCAAGTTTTATTAGTTTTTCTTGTTATCGATAGACACATGCATACACACATAGTATATATTACTAAACAGCTGTATCTGATTAAATGTTATCTTAACATTTACTGGAAGTGAACTTCAATTATTAGTTGACATGATGTGTGTGTATGTGAAGCACACACACAATTCCTGGAGTTTGAGCGTGAGTCGCGGCACATTCGATAATTCGATTACTCAGTTTCGCTGAACTTTCGATGTCGCGGATGCATTACTCAAAAACGAACAAAAAATAAAAGAAAAAAGTCTGTGAAGGGAAACGCAAACTTTGCGGAGCAGAAGAAAAGACCAAATAAATGCATCAGATCAACAAATATTTATCAATTACTCACAACTGAGTCACGGTCAAATGGTATCGTTGTCGTCTTTAGTTGTCTCTATCTCACTTTTTCTCTGTCTCTCTCTCTCTATCGCTCTTGCAAAGTCTAGGTGTGTGTCTTGTTAGGCATTGGGGCGCCGTTTGCATGCCAAATGCAAACACAACAACAACAACAACAAAAAAAAAAGCTGTCCATACGATAATTGGTGTTCATTATCAATGGGCAAATACAGCTCAATTGGAAAACCCTTTAACCGATCGCTTGACATGTTGTAGCGGAAATCCAAAAACGGGTTATAGACAGACGGACAGTCAGACGAACGGACAGACAGACAGATAGACGACAATATTTTTGGGCATGAACTTCCCGTTGCAAGAGACGAGCCTTCAGCTTTATAGTTGTTCCTATGCAATTATGCCATGTACTTAACGTATGTTTTTATAATTATTATTTTTGTTGTTGTTGTTGTGTGTGTAATGACTTTTTAATGGGCACTGTACTTTGGTCAGGCAATCAATACGCAACACAGCACACATATATTATTATAGTCATATCTTATCGGCATAGCTGAAGCAACCGAGGGCCTTCAAAACTGCCTAGACCAAAAAAAAAAAAAAAAAAAAAATACCAAAAAAATTTTAAATTAAAACTGAACTAAACCCAAACGGGCTAAGCCTAATTAAACCGGAAGCATTAGATGCCCCAGCTGAGAGTTGCTCGCTGTTCGTGTCTTTTGGCCCAAGTTGTAACTGAGGGCCAACCAGCTTTTTTTTCTGTGTTTTGGGCTTGGTTTTTGGCTTTTTTATTTTGGGTCTAGGGTTTCAGTGCTTACAGTGTTTCAGCTTTCGGTTTCCATGCCAGTTGTCACGCCCCGCCTTTTGTTATGTTTATTGTTTTTAAATTATATGTGTAGCCTAAAATAAGAGAAAAAAAGCAATGAGAAGAAACTGACAAAAAAAAAATGTGGCCATAAATTAAGTGGCAGATGCGCAGTTCTCTCGCCTCGAATTCAGCATTAGCATTTCGCCTTTTTTTTTCTTGACGTTTCCCATTTGTATGGAAATGTTCCGAAAAGCGTCATTAAATTACCGAACTGACTGACTAACTGACTGGCTCGCTGACTGACTAACTGACTAACCGACTAACTCACTAATCCGCTTTATATGGCCAGATCTGCGTGGTTGTATCCCACAAATGTTGTTATGATCATACATACTACATACGAAACGAAGCTGCCAATTAGCCTGTCGTCGGGATTGACTTTGTATTTTTTTTTTTTTTTATATAAATTTTGGTGATTTGTTCGTGCTTTTGTTGCGCTTACCTTTTGGTACTCTAACCGAAGCGAGACTATCGACGTTCCTAATTTTAGCTACAATTCTATTTACCAAATCGGTAATACTATAAAGTATTATATTAGTATATTTTTTAGTATATTAGTATAGTCTTTAAAGAAATTTTAATCAATTTTCTTGATCTTTACCATATTTAAATGGAACTTTTCTTCAGTTAAAGAACTCTATATAAATTGATCAAAATATAATATTATATTGTCATTATTATTTTATTATTATTATTTCAGTTGATTAGTATATTGTTTAGTATATTTTTTATAGAAATTTGAATAAACTTTCTTTATCTTTATCTATTCATTGTCTACTATATACTACAGCAGTATATTATTTAGTACATTTCTATACTTTAGTATATTATAAAATACTATCTGAGTTAATACAATATCATTTATTTCACTCTTTTAAGAGTGAAGAAAATTATATTTAATTGTATTCCATTTGTTATATGAATTGATGGGTTTTTCATTATGTTATTTAATGCTTCAAAATAATATGTGATATTAACATATACAAATGTGAAGCTCTCTAAATAAATAATAAGTTTTATTTCAATTTCAATTAAACTCTGCTGCAATTAAAAACTTGAGTTTATGTTCTTGATTCCTTAAACTCTGTCTTAATATTTCTTTGAATTAATTTGTCTGCTTCGATCATATCGTAAACTTCATTGATAAAATCTAAAAACAAACGCATCACATCGCATCGATTAGTTTGTTGCTTTTGTAGTGTGACATTAATTGAGGGCATTTGATCGTGTTGGCGCACAGAATTATTCGTTTTATTTTTATTTTGGGTTTCCTCGCAAACTTTGTTGTCGCAAATTTGGCAAGTTTTTGAATCAGCTCAAAGGTAGCGCCATTAATTAGCTGATCCAATTCGACTTTGGCCCGCAGTTTGTTGCGCTCTGCTCTAATTAAACGATTATTATTCAATTACGAGATAGACACGGCGGCACATTTCATTCATTTTCATTTGGCATTCTATTCAGTTTCGGTTTCCCCCCCTCTCTCTCTATGTCTCTCTATCTTTTGTTCGCTTCTTCAAGTGTGATTTATGTGCAACGCCCACGCAAGAAATGAACAAAAAAAAGAATAGAATAGAATACTATAAAACGATCGTTTTATCGCTTATCATTGCAGGGTTTTTCCTCGGCAAGCCAAAAAGGTCAAATTCTCTATTCTAATTGACAAAAAGTTGCGCGCTGTGTGAAACGTTGTTCAAACGATCTAATGATCCAACAAATTCACATTGGACCCATTTCCTTGGCATAGTGCCAATCAATTTACGTCAAGCGCTTGATTGGTCCAACCTCTTAGACCTCTACTTTGCCCTCCCCCTCACTTTTGTGCGGTGGCCGAACTCCCCACCCCGGCGCTCGATTAATGAAATTAGACAATCAACAGAGCGAGAAAGAGAGACTCGAAATAGTAGAACGAAAAATTAAAATCACTTAATTAAATAATTTTTAATGTGCTTCGTTGTGCGTTTAATTGTTGATGTTGCCATTGTTGTTGTTGTTGTTGTTGTTGCTATAGCTAAAATTAAGTTTTATTTTTTTTGTTGTCTGTACTATTGTGTTTTATGTCTGCAGTTTTTTTTTTTTTTTTTTGATGTTGCTTGTTTGTGGAGCAGCTGTCGTTTGTTAATTGCAAAGAATGACCGTTAAGAGAGCTTGCTTCATCTTCATTATACAAATTGGCATCTATTTTTGTTGCTCTTGTTATTTGTTGTTGCTCTCTATGCAAAGTGGCAACTCGCATTCTGGAACTCAGACGCCACTTGGGCTAGATGAAGGCCACGCGATATGCGCTAATTGATCAGCAATCTACACACACACACAACCCACAACTGATCAGCAGCGATAGAGTGGGAGAGAGCGCAAAAAAGAGGAAGCAAAAGTTAAGAGATGATTTGAGTAGAAGAAACCAAAAATAAAAAAAAAAACAACCAATAGTTGTCATCGATCTTTGGCACAAAACTATCGATCGTTATGCTAATCCAAATACAGCTAATAAAATACATAGTAAGAAAGTCGAATGTCGAGTATGCTCGACTGTGAGCTACCCGGTATCGATTGTGAATAAAAGCAAAACAGTGCGGTATATATTTTAAAAATACCAAATTATATTAACATTGCGGTATATTTGGTACATAAACATTTCGCTATTAATTTTAAAATATACCTAATGAATATACTATAAAAATACTTAAAATATACCATATGTTATACTTGGTATATTGATGCAGTACTATATTCAAAATATACCGAAGGTAATAATTGGTAGTTTGATATAATACTACTTTCAAAATATACCGTACGATAGAAATTATACCATAGAGTACAAAATATAACAAATTATTAGCCAAATCAATTAAAACCTGATCCCCCATACAAAAGAATTTCTTAAATAACTTCTACAATTTTCTATGAAATGCAGATATATAAAAGGACAGGAAGCATCTAAGCGACAGAGAGAGGGAGAGAGAGCGAAAAGTTTCCACTATTTAAACAAAAGATTTGCATGTTCTATCGATCGAGACAACAATCGATCACTCGATTTTCGAGAACTAGTCGCATATATACATATAATAGAGCCATAACAGGCAGAGAACAGATTCACAGATCAATATCAGTTACTTTGTAGCTTTTATGGCGACTAAGTTAACTAAACAAAATTTATGCAAATGCAAAAAAGATAAACTAGGCAATAAAAATTAATGATAATTGGCAGGAGAGAGAACAAGAACAAGAACTTGTGCAATTATCAGTGTGTTCAAATATCGATATACAATATATTTAAGATTATAAAGTATGCTTTCAAAATGATTATGTTGCAGAGATTGAATTAAGAGAGATAAGATAGAGATGAGTCAACTGAGTGAGTGACTGAGAACATTCAAGAGTCAAAAGGGAGATAAAGACTGAGAGAATGAGATTTGTGAATGTTCTAGCAAAGTGTGTGTGTGTTATCGATTGTGGCGCTGTCTTGTCGAACATAGATCACTGTGTTTACCCATGATGTCTGTCTGTCCGTCCGTCTGTCTGTCTGTCGTTGTAGAGGCAGCAGACGTGCCAAGGCTAAGGCTAAGGCAACACACACACTACACAACTGACAATTCCAATTGCTATCTTATGTCAATGGGTTAACAAACAAATAAACGAACTAACAAAAGAAGCGAGCACATTGCTCGACGAATTACATATGTACATGTATATTGTATACTATATATGCTCATACTTACATTATAAATCTTATGGCTGCTAATGAGACTCGTAAAACGCGGCACGAAAAAAAAATACAACGAAACACTGAAACGAAACAAAAAGAACAAAAAAAAAAAAAAAAATACTAATAAATGATTAGCAATAACAAGTGTTTGTTTTTGTTTTTTTTTTTTTTTTATTGGCAAACAACTTAAAGTAAGAAAAAAATCCATGAAATTCATTAGATGCTGTTGGCAGTTTTGCATTTCATTAGGGTTTCAATTGAACAGAAAACAACAAAACATTGATTGCAAGTCTTGGAAGCATTAATCTGCCTAACGATTAACCATTTATTCAATTCTAATTGAACTTTAATAAAATACACATTTTACACTTTAGCTGTTAACATATTTTCCAATCACTTCATGATTGAATTGAATGCATTCTACAATTCTTTTTTTTCTTTGTTGCACCAGTTTCAATCGGAGCAAAATAATTTGCAAAAATGTTCAAACCGTTTACTTTGTTACACAAATTAACATTTTATTTATCATTCAGCTTGCTTTATAAATAATAATTTCAGTACAGCAAATCGCTAAACTTGACATAATTTTCATTTGGTATATTTTTATATGTGTCATAAATTTGCAATTTGTCAATTAAAATTTGCAATTTGTTTTTCGAATTTTTAAATATATGCAATAAATTTGTTATTGTATTGATGGAAATTAATTTTCAATACATTTTTTTTTAATTCAGAATATTTTTCCTAACTATCTGATATATTTTGAATGTATAACTATAGCAATATACCAAATATAGTGCGTTGTACATTCTTACCGAATTTTTGTAACATATTTTTTTCGGTATATTTTAAGAAAATACCGCTATGCTATAATGATTTCTTGGTTTAACAATTTGTCGTTTTTTGCATCATTTCACTTTCAATTTTTGGCACCTTAAACTTCCAACTTTCAGCATATTGTAGGCGTGGCTGTGCCATTTTTTATTTATTTTTTTTTTGGATCTCTGGCATCTTTGAGGAGCTTCTCTTTTTAGCAGGTCTCTAAATAAGCGCTGCAAATTGTTGTTAATTGCAGCTAATTGAAGTTTTGCACATTTCAATGCACAATTTTGTGAGAATTCGCACAAAATACCCAAAACGCTTGAAATATGTGTATTTTTTATGATGAAGTGTGTTTTTTTTTTTTTTTCGTTGTGTATGCTTCTTTACGCCTTTTGGCATTTCAAACAGAGAATTAATGTGGCAACGTTGCAAATCCTCAGCAATCGTTGCAAATTAGGTAGCTCTTTCGATTTGTTAGTTTAACAACTTTTGTGCACTCGGGGTTACCAAAAATTGAAATTCATACAAACACACACACACACATACACATTAAACACACACACACACACACACACACACACTCGGAGGCAGCACACACGAAAAACCAAATAAACAAAACGTATTTCGTTTTGGTTTTTTAGTCTTCTGTCGTCTTTGCTTTTAAGATTTAAGCCAAATTAATGTACAGCGACTAGGGGGAGACTATACAGCTCTTCCTCTTCCTCTGTCCCCCCACACCTTCCCTCATCATTTCTCCCCCCTCCCTATACCGACTCTGTCTGTTTGGGTTTTCTGTTTGTATTTGCCTAAAAAATTGGCGCTACCTACGCGCGCTTGTTTTTAGCGTCTTTGTCTTTAGCTTTTGCTGTTTTATTTTTGGTGTGTATGTGTTTTTTTTTTTGTTGTTGTTATTGTCGAGACTATGTGTATATTTTGTATATTTTTCACGTCTTGTCTTCTGCCTGTGTGTTTTATTTTTGCGATGAATCATGCCACAGAGCAAAAGAGAGGGAGAGAATCGTCGCTTAATCAATAATCATCAATCGTCTTACATACAGTAAATAACCAAAATACATGCCACGAGAGCTAGTTGATAATGGATGGCCATAAGCTGCAATTATTGATGGGCCAAAAGCAAAAGGGAGTCGAGTCGACTACGCACAGCTTCGCATTCAATTACACAAAACTCGAAAGTCTATTCGCCTTTTGCTAAACATTTTCTTTACTTTATCTATTTGCAGCCCCCCCAAAAGGAAAACAAAAATAAGCAGAAAATACAAAAAAAAAAGATTGCTGCATTTTATGGTAAGTCAAAGTGCAAGGACAAAGTCACAATAAATGATTGAATGACTGACCAAATGACTGACTGACTGACTGACGAGGCAGCGACTCATTAGGCAACTATCAATAAAACGTCTCTAGACAATTCGTTTTATGACCGGCAATTAATAAGATTTGCATACAATTTTCCATGCAATTTAATAGCTCTCAACTTACACAAAAAAAAAAAAAAACTCAAACTAATTGAATAGAATTTTATGCTAAGCCTTAGCTAAGGTC